>CM046890.1:17790876-17955856 GCA_025688845.1 Cucumis hystrix | reverse complement strand
AATCGTGACACAGTTTTTATAAAATCAAATGTCATTGTTTTAATATTGACGACAGTTACAAAATGTCATGAATTCGTATAATATGACATTTTTTTCTTGTCAAGGATATGCCAATGGTGACAGAGTTTTTATAAAATCAAATGTCATTGTTTTAATATTGACGAACAGTTACAAAATGTCACGAATTCATATAATTTGACTAATAACCATTTTTAGTCAAGGGTTTACATACAAAAAGAATAACCTAAGACGTGTTTTGCTACCAACTACCCTAAAATAAGTACATTGGAACCAAAATTTTGCTACCAACCATACAAAAAATCTTATAACAGTTAATTGTTTCACTGCTCCAATAGATTCTTGCAAAATCTAGTAAAAAATCAAAACCTCATTTTAGAGTATGTCTCTACACATCACTGAGAATATAATAAGATTTTACCAACACAAGGTACGAATTCCAGGCCTAGTTAAAATGAGAGAATAAATCGAATCTACTTCACCCAATTATTAGTTCATAATATATATTAGTATATCTCCCGAAAGTATAACTTTGAAGGCATTTAAACTAATATCAATAAAAACTCATAAGAGTAACATTAAACATAACAATAACTTGTTGTAAAGACACTCATAATTGTCATGTAAATGTAATCACTTACTTGGTAGCTTCACCACTATATAGTAGATCATATTTGTGCAAAACCTAATAACAACGCAAAAGTTACCCTTTAAATCAACACTATCAATCCACTGTAAAGTACAATAAAGAGTTTTGAACTACAATATAGCATACGCCAAATGTCAAAGAAAATCCACAACTTTGTATTGAGAGTTTTAAACTACACTAGAAACCAATATTAACTCTACGAGAATAAGAACATACCATCTATCATAATCTTAGGTCCATCTGTTTGGGATATCAATCACTTTTTAAGAGAATGGTTATTCACTTTTTAAGAGATCTAACTCTCCTACAATTGTAAAATTCATGAAAAATATTCCATACAACAAGCATTAGCAATAAGCCAACAACCATAGTGATGTGTTGCAACAATTCCAGACATCAAGTCGAAGAAGCAATTCTCTAATCACATATATTCATTAAACTATCTTAAATGATTGAATAAATGTGTAGACTAAATCAACATAAAGGTTACACTTTAAATCAACACACAATGAATCTGTAAACTACAATAGAGAGTTTATAAGAGTTAAAATGATCCATGTGAAGCTTGAGAACTAAAAACTAGCAAAAGAATCTTAAATCTCAGAACAAAAACTTAACATATTAACATTATCATTGTGATAGACTTTGATAACTTCAAATTTATCAATATAAAATATGCTTTAACAAAACGTACCTTGAGGTTCTTCCAACCATATTAAAAAAATAGAGAAATCTCTACCAATCTCAGGCACGAGTTTGGCCGAGATTGAGGATCAAAAGAGGAAATTGAAGGATCTTAGGGCTATTCGGGGTTGTGTCAGTCGAGATTGGAGACAGAGAATGTTTTGTTGAGGTTCTTTGAGTGATCTCGAGCTAATTCTTGTTGAGATCACTAAGAGTTAAATGTTCGATGAAGTTGAAGTTCAAGTGTTTAGACATGCAAATACTCAAAATTTAGATAAGCAGTAGCTATCAAGTTTATACGAGTTTAAGGATGACTATCCAACTTAGGAGTAGAATAAATAAGGCTAAGAGGTTAGAGAAAAAATGTGTTATTACGAGACATTACTAAGAAAAGAATTTGAGTGTTGTATTACTGAGAAGTTTTCAGGTGAGAGGAAACTATTGGGTTGCAAGGCATTATGAGCAAATGGGGAATTTAGTTATGTGCACATGTTAGCCTTATACTCCATTACTGATGTTGGTGGCTAACGAGCCTATATTCATTGTACATCAGGGAAGGTGTAACTCATTGTGCCTATGAAGAGGAGGATACACTTAGAACTGTATTGATGTTGGAAGGAGGATGTTTGTTGACGTGTGGTGTATCTACACCTATGTTTCATGTTAAGAATGGATCATATATGAATGTTAAAGTTAAATTTATGTTATGAATTTCCTATGCTTGAAAATAACAAGTTTCATGGGTAAGAAATGTTTTGAAATGGCTGAATGTTTATGAAAGTTAAAGTTAAAGGTTTATGCATAATTATTTAAAAAGACATGTCTTAAACCGTCACTCACTAAGTCCTTTCAACTTAACCTTTCCAAATGTTTTCTCACTTTTCAGGTAGTGATCATCATACCAAGCCTGCCCTACATTTGCAAGAGTCTATTGTGAGCTAAGGTTACCATAATTTGTTTGTTAGCATGTTGTTTTGCTATGTTATATGTGTAGCTCAGTTAAGTTTAGAAGGGTTAGAGGGTGTCGAAGAGAGGAGAACAACCTCTGTTGACTTCACGCCATCTCCCGAGACAAGTGTAGGTGGCTCGAGAGGGGGTGTGACAATATTAGCTTTTGCCCTTTACCTTAAGCCCATTGTATCCTCTAAACCATAGTTGCTTGTCTATTTGTTGTAACTCTTTTGGTGTAGTGATCTTTTTTTTTTCTTAATATTCGAAATTTTCATCAAACTTTTTGGAATTTTTTTAAGCAGTTAGCTAGAGACATATGCTAGCTTAGTGAAAGCTTTTTCCAGTTTTATAGTTTATGTCTTGGCTCTTTGTTTACATGTATTGTATAGTTCTACATGTCAATATGTCAATCTATAATTTCATCTAAAAATGTGAATTGATGTGAGTCTTATGTCTTATCATTTTTTTTCAAGAAACCACATATTTAATTTTAACTTTGTTTAAACTTTTTTTTTCATTAAATTTTTCAGACTCACCACAAATTTGAAAAAACTATTTGACTATAATATCGATATTTTCATAAAAACAAGACCTCATTTCAAACCTTCCATTTAAGTAATGGATTGAAAGATATATATGGCTTTGCTTTTGGTATCACTCCAAAATATTTTATACTAATGAAGATAATTCTATTTGCTTATATATCTCTATAATCATTTTTTTCTTAACTAATGTAGTTTTATTTGCATATCTCTAGAAATAATTAGTAAAGTTCCTTCCGTATGTAATTAATATAATTATGTTTCTTATTTGTTAAGAATCCAATAATGAATAAATATAATACAAGAAAAGTTTCATATAGGGAAACTAATTATAAAAGAAAATGAAATTGTGAAAATATATACACACAAATAAATGCTAACATTAAAAAAAATGTGATTGTTATAAATAGAATACTAGTGCACAACCAAACCACGAAAATCGACAAAATATAGTATTAAAATAAATAGTATATAATATATAAATAAACTAAATAAATAAACAATAAATAAATAAAATAAGAAACTAGAAAATTCTCTTCCCTAGAAAGTTCATCAATGTGTATCACTATTCAAACCCATCAAATATTGCTATTTATAGGTAATTTGGCATTATGTAATACATGCCACTAAGGATTAACATCTTCAAGACACGCACAATCCAATTATTATAATTATTTAGAATATAAAGCCATGAAACTTGTCCTTGGCAGTGATTTAATTAGAATGTTAGCAATCTAATGAAAAATAGTTTAACTCCATCATACTCTCAAAAATAAAAACAAATTATTACGTTGTCGTTCATCTTCTCATATATGACGGAATACAATCTCTTAAATTTAGAAGTTTAAATTGATATATTCATTGATTTAAAATAATTATAAAAATGAATTTGAACAGTGATAAAAGAAACAATAAAATTTAACTAATTAGAATTTAGAGACAAAAATTGAAACCACCTCGAAAATTAAAAATTAATTGTGTAAGATTGAGATTAAATAAAATTATATCTAAAATAATAATAAAAAAGAATTCTATAAAAGAAAAGGGACCAAGTTGGTTATAATCGAGTGAGTTTGATAAGAAGACAACATAATAAGAAATCCTAAAAAAGGCATTTAACCCCATCGTCAAAAGTTTAAAGGCATTTAAGCCCATCAATTATCAAAAAGCTACGTGGTTGAAATAGCATCCTTTTATACCCCATGTTTTAATACTTACATTATTTCTCATTGCTTTTACCTTCTAGTGGGAAATTATTATCAACTTTCTTTCCCTCTATTACAATTATTATAATCTTTCCTTTTCTTTTCTTTTGGTTGAGAGTTTATGCTCCAATGGCAGTATGTGAGATTCTACTAAGCAGAAAGCTCTCAAAAAAAGAAAATTCAAGTCTTTCTTAATCAGACAATAATGGGTTGAAAAGAGGCATTCCTAAAACAGATTTTGATTAACCTTGTCTAATCATATTCACTAAAGAAAAACATTGGGAAAAGAAAGGACAGACAATTGTAATTAGTGTAGATCCAATCTCTCATTCAAATGGCCCAATTACATGTGCTTCCAATATTCCAAATAATCCATGTATTCTTCTTCTCTAAGCCTCAATTAATCTCTCTAATCTTCCTTTCTGATCACCACCACCCATCACTTCAATCAACTGCCATTTTTAAAGAGCAGAACCTTTATCTTAATTATGCAGCAAAGGCTGTTGGTTAACACTTGATTTGGGTCTTCCCAAACCTACATAAGCTAATGCCCATAACAAAAGAAACATCAGATCTGATATGCTTTGCTGTGAATTGTGATGTTTTGAAGGGCAAACTTGTGTTGCTCTCTTTAAATTATTTATTTGGAGATGGATTATGAGAGAGAGAAAACAGGTTAGGCCCAACTAAACTAGAGTACATCTTTTATCAAATGGTAGTGGGCTTTAAATCATGCACGCCATGGCTACGTTTTTGCTTAATTATCATTTTTCAGCCCCATAAAGTGTGTTTCCAAGAGGCTCAAAATCAATTTTTGTATCGTGAAAGTTACTTGTTCTTCCAATAC
Source organism: Cucumis hystrix (assembly GCA_025688845.1). Lineage (NCBI taxonomy): Eukaryota > Viridiplantae > Streptophyta > Magnoliopsida > Cucurbitales > Cucurbitaceae > Cucumis > Cucumis hystrix. The sequence goes on along the minus strand of CM046890.1, from coordinate 17,950,960 downwards.
TAGTGTTCTTATACAAATATAAAATCATTTCAAATTGATTTTGAAGAAATGGAGTGGTAGACGATTTTTGTAGAGTGATCGACCGGTAATTATTCCAAGTGGTTATCTAATTTAGGTTTTGTTTAATAATTATTTCTCAAATAAAAAATACAATTATAATTAGATAACTCTAAATTAACTTTTGGAAACACAAGGCTTCCCAACAATCTCTCATCTCTAAAACCATGTTCCGAGGCATATGAGTATCAACTTACAATTAGCATCCACATTTTCTGTAGAGGTTGCCACGTTTATGGACACAAAGAAACCACCTATTTGCATGTAATAGTAGGTTCTCTCCATTTGTGTTTTACTTTCCCTTTCCTTTAACTTTGCGTGTAGATCTGATTATAGAAAATTAAGAAATCCTCTCCAAGACTTTCTTCTTCTTTCTTTCTTTCTTTTATGGGTTTTGTTCTTTGGATTTTTCTTTAGAAGATGGCGAGATGAAGAGAAGATGAAGAGCAGAAGAAGGAGAAGATGAACACACGGTGTTTTAAAGTGGTTTGACAAATGCCTATGTCCACTGTGCTTGGAAGCAAGGTATTATTTTTGTTCGACTTTTTGTCATCCTCAAATATCAAAGTGATACAAAGTATTTATAGACTTTCCTATGACTCTTAGTTAAAACACTAGTTAAATCAGAAATTAAAACTAACAAATTTAGCTATATTTATTTTACAACAAATGAAAAAACTATTTTAGTAAAATGTTTTCCACATTTTCTGTCTTTTACACTCCATTTACTAAGATATAATTCATTATAGAGTAGAATTCACTCCTTATAATTGGCGAATTGCAATTTGCTAAGACGTGCGTAAAGGTTTTCTAGAACTTGAACTTCTCACTTCATCTCTTCTATTCTAGAATTCAAATCTCTAACTTTGGGTTAAAGTATATTTTTTTCTTTGTTTTGCAAATTCTCTTCTTAGATCACTTGTTTGTGTTTTCTAAAATTAAGATAACGAAGATTAAGTAGAACCTGTTTGGAATCTAGCTGAAGGGAAAAGTTGTGTGGTAAAAAGACATTTGGAAATTTTACATTAATAGGCATAAGCCAAAAAAGAGAAACTCTAGCTAGGAAAGGTCTCTTATGGTAAAAGACATTAAAGAACTTCAAACTATAATTAAAAAACTAAAGGAAAAGACAAAGCCTAAAGGCTAGAACAAACAAGATCATGACACTAAAGTTTGATTGGAAAGTAATGTACTCCCAAATTATGGAATCCCAATGACTTTTGTTTTTTGTTTTTTGTTTTTGGTTTTTGTAAAGTTGTGTACTCTAGAAAATAATACTCTACAGTTAAACTCCAATAAGCATCCATCTAAGAATTAAAAAGTTGAACTATGAAGTCCAACTTGATAGTGAGAACTAATACTGTAGGTAAAATTGGATTAGACGAAATATGTCAATAGTTAGAAAATAGGCTTACATAATCACAAATTCCATTTTATCCCAAAAGCTTACCTGAATTTATTTTGTCGTTTTTTTTGTAGAGCCAAGATATAGTTTTTTTTAATATTAAAAAAAGTGTAAATAAAAACCAAAAATAAGAAAAAAGTAATCTCAACTACAACATATATGGTCTTATAATTCATATACTTTTTTTCCCAGTTTGAAAGATCTAGCTATGTTCATCCTCCAGCTTTTTTGTACAAGTTTTAGTCTTAGTTTTTTGGCCCCATAAATTTAGTTCTTGCATATGTATTGTTTGTAAAGAAATAAAATGACTAGAAAGATGTAGTGAAACTAGCCGTACCGTGGGCAGCTATGCCATTTTTCTCAGATCAAACTTTTCCTTCTCTTGAAAACAATTTGCTTTAGATTAAAGTTGGGGAATGTTTGGTGGTTTAACATCTGCTTTACTAATATTCATTATTACATAAATAACCTTCATTTGCCTCTTTTTATCAACCATCTCACCTTCATTGCTCCCATTTCTCTTCTCACTTTTACTTTCATTCTTGCAACTTCAACTGCAGACCTCGACTTGATTCAAGATATCTGCGTGGCTGATCTTACTTCTGGTATTTCCAACTTCTAGTCCTCCCTCTCGATTTCTTCACCTCATGATCTTTAGTCTAACTAACTAATTTGGTTAGGAATTAAACTGACTGGTTTTGTATGCAAAACAAACATATCTACTGACTTCTTCTACAATGGGCTTGCAAACTCTGGCCAACACTACGTCAGGTACAGTAGTCAACGGAGCCAATGTCCAAAAAAATCCCAGGCCTCAACACTCTAGGAGTGTCCCTAGCTCACGTTGACTATGCCCCACCGACTTCTTCAATGGGTTTGCTAACTCTGGCCTTGCCAACACTAGGTCAGGTGCAGTAGTCACCCGAGTCAATGTCCAAAAAATTCCCAGGCCTTAACACTCTAGGAGTGTCCCTAGCTCGCATTGACTCTATCCCCTGGTGGCCTCAATCCATCCCACACACCCACATGCCACCGATAGCGTTTGTTCTCAATGGTGAGCTCGTCAGCTTCATAACTAGAATCAATGTGCTGATATCCAAGTCCATCAAGAAGGGAGAAGTATTTATTTTCCCAAAGGGACTGGTGCATTTCCAAAAGAACAATAGGAAGGAGGCTGTGGTAGTGATTGCGGCATTCAACAATCAATTACCAGGAACTTAGTCTATTGCTGCCTTTCTATATGCAGCTGCAGCAACTCCTTCAGTGCCGGAAAATGTACTCACCAAGGCTTTCCAAGTTGGAACCAAGGAAGTTGAGAAAATCAAGTCTCGCTCTGCCTCAAAAAAGTAAAACAAATGCTTCTTTAACACCGGTAGTTAGATACAATATCCACAAACATAATAGTCTGTTTCATATATATTTTGTTCTACTCTGAATCCCAAGCACCTGAATTAACTAAGCAAACATTTTCTGAGAAACAAAGGAATTCAGAAATTGCATATCAAAGGATCTAGGAACACATCTTTCAAAATAGTATTTAAAACAAGTTGTGCCTATCAATCAAGTAAAAACTTCCGACAAAAGTACACCCTCATAATTAATTTTAGGCCAGATGAACTTAATGATAAACCCTATTCAATTGCCAAAGAGATTTTACTTCAAACAAGATTGTTGCCTGCCATCTGGGATTGCAAATAGGACTATCGGTTTTGATGGCCTGACATATGGAACATCACATCTGAAATACCCCTTCCTCTCTAACTGCAATATATCTCCACGCTTTATATTTCGCATGTTTGAATCCCCAACAGCAATAGTCTCCTTTTTTGTGCATGGATTTAATACATCAAGAAAATCCTCTCCTTCTTCGAGCTGTAATAGCAGTTTAATGAGACTAAAGCAAATAATTTCTATAACCACTTTCCTAACAAGAAAAGAATAAGCAACAAAAGCTGCAACCCACAAATTGTTACAACTGACAAACAGTATATATGCATACCCACAAACTTTTAACTCATGTAACATAGCTCGTATTAACATCCAATTACATAAAAACATCCAATTTCATAAATCTTTAGAACACACAGACTGTCTTGGACTTCTATTCTTTTTTCTTTTTTAATATCCATGAGTGTCCAGGCCGACTAATCTCACGGGTCAACCCACCTGATCCTACAACCCACCCGATCCTACAACCCACCTGATCCTACAACACTTGGGTGTAAAGAAAGCTTGTAGGGAACTAATTCCTAGGTAGGTGGCCACCATGGATTGAACCCATGACTCTTAGTTAGTTACTGAGACCATGTCTTTTCTTGTACCACTAGACCAACCCATAATGGCCCAAATTGCCTTGTGCTTTAAAATTGAACATTATCCATACATTGACAAACTGGCTTATCCACTTGCAGTTAAATATGATCCAAACTACTCACTAAAGAAGCTTAGTGATACACATTCCAATCTGACTTTTAAAAATAGAAGACCCATAACAACAAAACATCTCAACGCAAATACGCTGATGTCACTGACAGTATGCATAATTTTGAACTTTGATTTTAGTCCACATCTCTCCTTCAGAGCTTCAAAATCAATAGGGAAGAGAATGTAATATCATAATCAACCAAAAAAACAGACTCACATCGTATACTACTAAAAAAGTGCTTCTGATGCCACATATTAAACGTCCATACCTTCTTTTTTGTGATTAAATAATCGTACTCCATGAGTGAGAGCGTAACTAGTTCTTTTATTTCAGGCAGCCAAGTGATCTTCAACTTTGTGGTCTTCACAGAACCTTCAAGATGCAAAATTCCTGACAATTGTGTGACAAATCCATCTTGATCCTTCTCGATGCCTTTCACTATTGCATTACCCCAGTCCATTAAAGTGATTTCTTCATCCACTTCGATACATTGTGCATCCGATTGGTCAATCCATATCCTCTTTGTGAAAGTGGTAGATTTTTCACCAGCACCTTCATATTTTTTATGCTTGGGTATTATTCGAACAAATGGTATCTCTGGACCATTACCAAGGGTAAATAATACACGACGTTCTTCTATAACAGCAGTATGTCTGGGACACACAGGATCAATAATCTTTTTATTAATGGTCCATAGTTTATCCCATTCCATAAGGTTGAGGTTTTTCGATGCCCCCTGAAATAAAGAAAAGAAAAAGATGAGAGCAACTTCCATAAAGATGCATGTCATAAAGTCCTAGTTTCTCAACTAAAAAAGAAAAGAGCATGAGATATCAATTGAAATATACAAATGACAGATGCAGTATACAACGACTATAAAACACTTTGGAGTTCCATAGAACTGAAAATTAAATGTTCTAATTGTAAATTTATAGCATTCACTGCTATGCCAAAAGAAAAGCCATAAAGGGAGGACAACTCTTGCAAATGCATACCCACTTTGGTGCTCTACTAAAACAAGATTTATCACTGACTTTTGAATAAACATCTAAAGGATTTAATCCACAACGTAACCCAAAATTTTCACACCTGTTCGAGGATGAACTGAATCAAAGCTTCAACTTTTAAACCTCTTCGAACAATCCCCTGTACTGTTGGAAAACGGGGATCATCCCACCCATCGACCTTACCATTTTGAACAAACCATAAAAGCTTACGTTTGCTGAGAAGAGTATACACCATATTCAACCGGCTAAATTCGTATATATGAACCTTTCTTAGACCCATATCTTCCTGGATTCGGTAGTATTGTGCATTGCGGTCATGGTATTCGCTAGACCGTAATGCATGTGTAATGCCTTCAATAGAATCAACAAATGGACAGGCAAAATCATAAGTTGGGTATATCTTATACTTGGAACCAATCCGGTGGTGGGGAATTGGATTACAACGATAATACACTGGATCTCGAAGAGATTTATTAGGGTCTTGCATATCAAGTTTTCCACGAAGACAGCAAAGTAAACCTTGCTCAGTTCCTAATATCATCTCCTTCCATAATCTTAGATTCTCTCCAGGACTATTACTTCTACTTTTTGATTCAATGCCTTCCATTCGTTCTTTCTGCATCTGCTCACGTGGAGTATCATCAATATATGCTTTACCCTGACGAATTAAGTTTTCAGCCATTTCCAATAATTGAGGGAAGTAATCTGAAGTATATGTGACAGTTTCATACTTTATACCCAACGTCTCAATGTCTTTCAAAAGATTTTCAACAAACTCATTGCTTTCTTTGGCGGGATTTGTATCATCAAACCTGATAATTACTTCACCATTGTACCTTTGGGCAAAATATTGATTCAACAATGCTGCTTTTGAGTGCCCAATGTGAAGATATCCACTGGGCTCAGGTGCAAAACGCAAACGCACCTTCCCAAACTCTACATTTGGAAGATCAACTTCAAAGGTAGATTTACTTCCTGCTTTCCCCTTATCAGATGCGTCCTGGTTGACACTATTTATCTTAAGACCCTGTTCCTTCAATTTAGGTCCTGAAGACTTTCCACCTCTTTTGCCAACAAATGCAGTTAAAACATCATCCAATTCATCAAAATATTCAACTAAGAGTGAATTAAACCATCGTTGAAGATTCAGGTACTTCTTTGACTTTCTTAAGCTTTCCCACCGTTGCCCAGTTCCTATAGAAAAAAAAATTTAATAATATCAATAAGCCAACTCTCTCTAACTCTACATATAGCGTTCCTGTGTGACTGTGTCTCTGCATAAATGGGCATGTGGGTTGAAAACAAGGAACATTATCATTAACTTAATAAAAACAAACACGGCATGACATCTCACCTCTCTCTCTATCTCACGATAGGCATGGAGATGCAGAAAAAAAATTATGAGAAACAATGAACCAACGGTAGCTACTAAAGCAGATGGCAAAGTAGAAGAATTTAATTTCTTTATTCAAAAGATTACCTGCTAAACCAGACCAGATAGCTATATCTGCAAGCGACAAAGAATGGCCAACGAGAAATGTGCGTCTTTCCAAGTACTTATCAACATAACTACATGCATTTTCAAATGCAGAACCAGACGAAAGGATAGGAGCATACTCTAGCCATTCGTCAATCTGGGTTAAAGCATTGACATTATAGATAAATAAATAACAAGTCATACCTCAAAATAAACAACAAATAACGTTATTAAATATGTTTTTCAGCTTACCTGGCTAGACTCAAATGCATTCTGCCCATAAAAATTAGGAATGTTGGTGACTCGACCAATATAACGTAGAAGCACAGATGTTCCATGCAACTTCAACCTACAACAAATTAAGTTGAACTAAGCATCGAGAACCAGTCTATTACATATTCTTTCCTCTGATTCATAACAAAATGGAGAGTAAAATTCCTTTTGAATTTTAAACAGCAGGAGTGCAATGCAAGACTCCAAAGATAACAGTTCAATGGAAATGGTTTACAACTGAATCAAAGGTTTTGCAAGCAAGATTCAAAACAATCACTAATCTCGCCTCTGCAAAACTCAAGTTCCAACTCATAAAGCATTAAAATATATATATAAAAAAATAAAGTAAGTCGACAATGATAACAAATGCAGCATATCCACGTGTTTTTTTTTATAAAAACAACCAACAAATCACCAATGGATGTAAGACATAACAGTGTCACACTGTGTACTCAGGAAAGTGATTATCCAAAAATCGTAGTACACTAGCAGTCCATTTATAAAAAGTAAGAGAAGATGCAAAATAAAAGTTTGGAAGATAATTTCATGAACTAAAAGTGGGCAATTTTTTTTAAACATAGAAACAACTACTCTCATTGAGAAATAACCAAAGAATATAAGGGCATAAAAAAAACAAGCTCAGAAAAACCCCACAAAAGAAAGGATTTCCAACTAGGTAAAATAATGGCTAGAGATGGCAAATGTTTCTCTTAAAAGTTGACAAACTTGAAAGATGAGGAGACGATAAAAAGGTAGAGGCTCCCATCTGATCCCAATGGTTTATCCAAACAAGAATACAAGAAAAAGAAAAGAAAATTCATGTGCCAGTTAGACCATGATGCAAAGCACCAAATAAATCTTGGATAAAAAAAGAAAGAGGAATTTTTAATATGTTTTGAAGGTGGAATCTGAAACATTATGGGGTAATAGAAATAACAATAAAATAAAAATAAAAATCTAGAGAGATGAACGAGAGAGGAAAGTGATTATACCCGTCAGTGAAGAAAAATGTGGGAGGGGAGGCGGAAGGAAGAGAAGAATCTGAAGGAAAAGTGATACCGGCAAGCTTGGCGGCCACAATGACGGAGAATGGAGTGTTATCGGCCGGAAATGAGAAAAGCTTAATATCCATGATTCTCAACACAAGAACCGATCAAAATCAGACTGAAATCAAAGCAAATATAAGGGTCTTAGGTAGAAGAAGCAAAATGGTGTACAGGTAAACAGCAGGGCAGGCAGCCGCCGAAGATTTTGATCAAAGTATGTATCCTATGAGCTGATGGCGAACGAAGAAGACCACCGGAATTATCAATCCCACAAAACCACGTGCCCATCGTAAACCCTAAAATAATAAAATATAATATATAAATAAATAAATAAGAAAATTAAGAAATTAAGAAATTAAGAAATTAAGAAAACTTTGTTTGGAGTAATAAAAACGCTGTATTAGCCTGAACTCAAGCCCTGCTTCCCGCCTTTCTCATTTGGTGTAGTTCTAAAGCGGTTCCTTCTGCTTCTGCTTCCATCCCACTTCAACAAGACTCAATGGGCATCAAGGTATCTGCCAAACTCTCTACATCACTTTCTCCTTCCTCGCATTCCGCTCTCATTTTTCCCTTTTCTTTAGGGTTTAACCAAGCTTTTAGCTGATAATGCCCCCAAGGGCATGAAGGAGCAGAAGTTCGAAACCTATTTCGGCCGTAAAATCGCTATTGATGCCAGCATGAGTATTTACCAATTTCTTGTCTGTACCACTTTCTCCATTTTCTTTCCTTTTTTTTTTAATCAGATTAAAAAGTTCATCTGGGTATCTCATATTTCTGCATGAACTATTGCAGATTGTTGTGGGTAGAAGTGGGACTGAGATGCTCACCAACGAAGCTGGTGAAGTCACTAGGTACCCTTCACCTCACTTATATTTCTACTCTCTCTTTGAATTTGTTTTTTTTAATTAACTATCTGTGGGTGACATTTTCATGTCAATTATACCACTTTTTTTCCTTTTCTTTTTTCTTTTTATTGTTAAACTGTAGCCATTTGCAAGGGATGTTTAACCGAACAATAAGGCTTCTCGAAGCTGGAATTAAGCCAGTGTAAGTTCTTTCTGTGCCCTGGCGTTTCAATCTTGAGTTGTCTCGAGAAAATTTTGTCTGATATGGTTTTCTTTTTTTTGGGACAAATGTACTCAGCTATGTCTTTGATGGAAAGCCTCCTGATTTGAAAAAACAAGAACTTGCAAAACGGTAACTGTGTTATCTCATTGTAACTCGTTTATCAAGGGGCAGTCACGATCTGTCATGTCATCCATCTTAATTATGTATGCAGCTATTCAAAGAGAGCAGATGCTACTGAGGACCTAGCAGATGCAATCGAGGTATTTTTCGGTCTTATACTTTTGTGTTTTGTTCCTTATAAATCATACAAGACAGTGAAGTATCTCCCGCAACTGCTTCTTTTGTTATACTAGGTTGGCAACAAGGATGATATTGAGAAATTCAGTAAAAGGACAGTAAAGGTTAGTTATCCGCTTTAACATTTTCCTCAAGCAACAGACTTATTACATCGTAAATGGATTTATGTACCCTAACGAATGATCAGTAAAGGGATTGGAGCAGCATGGAAATGTTCCGGAAGTTGTATAACATTATAATATAAATCATTTGCAGATTTTATATGTGTGGTTAATTTCAGGTTACAAAGCAGCACAATGATGACTGCAAAAGACTTTTGAGACTCATGGGAGTGCCTGTGATCGAGGTGATAATTCTACAGATGTTAGTTCAAGTAATCCATTGTCTCAGTCGTAATATGTTTGAGTACATTGCCATTCTTTTTTGATGTTGCAGGCTCCCTCGGAAGCTGAGGCACAATGTGCTGCACTTTGCAAGTTAGGAAAGGCAAGTGCCCTTCTGCTTGATCGTGCTTCTTTTGTTTCTTGAATGTGGACTGTTGAAGTAAGAACCAAGGGGAATATTTTGGTTTTCTAGTTATTCAAACGCAGGGAAATATTCAATAAATTACATATTTCATGTTTATAATTGAACCCAACATATTTATTGCTTTCAAGTTTCAAACACAATGAATTCTAAAATGTAAAGATCAAGCTAGCCATATATGTTTGTTCTCTCATTCCAATTTTTGATTTAGAATATATTTAAATGCCATGAAGCAAATTGTTCTTTCTCCACAGATGCAGTGTCCTCAGATAAAGTAAACTGTTGCATCACCGCCATATTTTTTTTGTCTTGTAGACTGTTTTGGACACATTGGAAAATCCTTTTTGGTGGAAACAGGATCTCATACATTTGCATGGATTGACCTGGATATGATTGACACTTTGAAGTTTGAGATTTGAAATGTTTGGTTCAGCCACAATGCTAATTCTATGATCCATCTATAATCCATTTTCTCTTCCTCTTCACTAGGGAGTTTTGTATGTAGACTCATTTGAGGAAGCTATGGTCATGGATCTTAAGAGTAGGTAGTTTGGTCCAATGACGTGGAGGATATTGGCTTGAAAGTGTAAAATTAGATCATGTTTGTTATAGATTTTGATGTGAAAGAGAAAAGAAGGGAGATTTTGTTCGGATTGTTGTTGAATTCCTCCCCTCTTAGGGAGTATGTTTTTGATGTGGTTTGGAGGATTGAGGTTCCCAAGAAAATCAAGTTCTTTATCTGGCAAGTCTTTCTTTGTCGGGTTAACACAGTTCATAGGCTTGTTAGGAGAATGATCTCGCTTGTTGGGCCTTTTTGTTGTTTGCTTTGTCAAAAAGCAGAGGAAGATCTTGATCATCCTTTTTGGGATTGCTAGTATGTGTGGAATTTGTGGAGTTCTTTTTTTCCTGTAGGAGTTCGGAGTTAGTTATGTTGGTCATCGTAGCGTTCATGTGACAATCGAAGAGAAAAGGATTTTTTGTGGCTTGTTGGTGTGTGTGCTGTCATCTGGAATGTTTGGGTGGAGAGGAACGATTGGGTGTTTCGTGGTAGGGAAAGGGATCATAGTGAGGTTTGGTCTTTGATTTGATTTCATGTGTCCCTTTGGGCTTTGCTTTTGAAGGTCTTTTGTAATTATTCTATTGGTAACATTTTACTTAGTTGGACTCATTTTCTGTAGTTGGAGTGTGTTAGGCCTCCGATCCTTCATACTTACAAAAGAAAGGCAAGAAGGGAAATTCACCAAAGAATACAACCGGGAAGGATATTGAAGAGGAAGAGATCACGTGAGGGACCTACAGTGATGTTAGTATGATAGGAGAAAATGATCTTTGGGTAGAAATTGTTCTGAAAACCTACTGCCCAAGTTCTATGGACTTTATCGAATTGTGGAAAGAGTAAAAGAAGTGGCATATCGCTTGGAGATACCTCCAGAAGCTATCATTCACAATGTATTCCCAGTTGAAGCTGAAATTGGGCCAAACACAAGGTGTCCAACACATTCCCCCATTTCTCATAGAAGACATTGAAATTCAATCCATTCCTGAAACCGTTTTGGGTGTGAGGTGGAATAGGGAGTTAGGGACAAACGAATGGTTAGTCAAATGGAAAGGGTTACTAGACTGCGAGGCTACATAGGAATTAGTCTATCTTATTGAACTAACCATTCCCTATTCCACCTTGAGGACAAGGTGCTTTTTAAGGCTAACGGTAATGTTGGCCTCTTGTCACACTCCGCCCCGAACACCCGCTTGCTTGGCTCGAGACGTGGCGTGAAGCCAACCGATATCACCCACTTCAAGGACGACACTAGCTGACCCTTAAACAGTAAACAACAACGGAAGCTAACACATAAATTCTAAACATAACTAGGTAAAACTCCTTTTTATTGGAACAAACTTTGTACAAGTTTTACATAGACAAAACGTAACCTTATTTACATAAAACAAACGCAAAACCGACCTTTCTAAAACCTAAGTTTGATACCACGAAGACTAGCTGAACATAATTACAATATAACAAGACACGTACGTTAACAAAATGAAACCCTTTCGCAGACAGGTAGTAGCGATTCAGGCTCTGAGGACACGGTCTCTACCTGGAAAGTGGGAAAACATTTTGAAGAGTGTGAGCTAAACGAGCCCAAAAAATATATAGAAGACACAGGTGAAGCTTTAAGGGATAAGAAATGAAAGACTACGGTGAAGCTTTAAGGGATAAGAAAGGCAAAGTCCCCGAAGTTAGGAAACCTGGGGATGGGAAATCTAAGGGAGGGGATAAATATAAGGTGAGGCAGGAAAAATGGGGGGATAAATACTTCCCTGACCCTACATCCCTGGTATTTCTATCATTAATATATAGAAAAATAGAGAGACAAAACTCAAAGTACATGAGAGATATACAAATAGTGATGGGGTGGATCAACATGCGCACCCGAACATCTCAACTAGGTTGACACCCCCGTAGCGTCCTCATCACATCCAATAAGCGAAAAAAAAAACCCTTAAACTAAGATCCTATTCCCAATACAAGATCAAAGCAGAGCAAAACAAAGCAAAGCAATGGCCACAAATACAAGGCCATAACTAAAGATACAAAATCTGTCCAAAAACAAAACATAAAAACAAAGGCAGTAGCCAAGAACAAAGAAGAATAATCCTTGATTGAGCAGAAAGCTGGTTGATGCACAAGGCTGATCCAGAAGATGTAATGATCGAGGACTTCAAAATGGGGAAGCTATAAAGGCTAGCCAATTTAACAAAATTTCTGCGAAGAGTGATCTTGAAAATATTTGGATAGTGAACAACATGAGGATGCACTCAACCGAACAGAATCATAACGCTCCATCCAAGTTGAAGGTTTATCATGGAAAACCCTTTGGTTTCTTTCAAACTAGATTTCAACTAAGAGAGCTTTTACTGCGTTTACCCACAACAATTGAGTTGTTTTCTTCTTCAAGGCTGGACTGACAAGAATTTGAGTCATGTTGTTCTTAAAATCTTGAAATGATCCCAAAATCTGATTAAAAATCTGTATATCCATCTGGATCAGGGGTGTTGTTTTTTCCAGCAATTGAAGTGCAGATTTTATCTCGGACAGGCTAAATCTTGAAATGAGCCTTGTATTTTGTTCTGCCAAAACCACTGACCATTCAAGGGGATTAGGAAGAGATCCTTGATCATCAATCAGTTCTGAAATCAAGTTGCGTCTTTTTTTGGCAGCAAGGAAGTGATGGAAGAAATTAGTATTTTCATCTCCGAATAATTCATAAATCCTTGAAACAGTAGTTAAATCATAACATGAAAGCTTAAACCTCAAAGCATTTAGAAACAGTAACATAAATCCTAGTTTTTCCTGCTTGAAACCCAAGTATCTACTCCTGGGAGGTGGTAGAGATTACTCGATACCATATTCGATCCTGCCCCGTCACGAGTAAATTTTAAGCCTGTTCCGTGACGAGTAATTTTATTCCTGCCCCGTAACGAGTAATTTTTGAGATAACTTGGTTTCGATAAAACATTTATAAATCATAAACCTTAAACTTCTTTTCGTAAGTCTTAAACAATAATGCCTTAATAAACTACTTTTTAGTAAGCTTAACATTTTTCAGCGAACAGTATACTGGAATAACATGCTTAAAAGATTTTTCATAACATACTTAAACATTTAACATAAATCATTTATAAATCATGGTTTGAAATAACTTTAATAAATCATTTTTCCACTCATAGATACAAGCTCAAATTCTTGGCTTATAAATTTGCCTGATCTCTTCTTGTCTTGAAAGTATGGTAAAATAATCCAATTAATTTCCTTTTACCATGAAAATATCAAAGGTGTACTTAAAAATTCCAAAAGCCACCAAAAACTACGCAAAACGCCTAGTGACACTTATTTAGAGGTTATTTCCATCCTTTTGGCCACCTACACAACACCAAAATAACCTCCAAAACGCCTAACCCTTAAGCCTTAACACTTAACCAAAATTTTCCTTCTTATCCAACAACCATGACACCTTTTATCTTTAACTCCCTTCAATACTTAAACTTCTCATTACTTCGAAGGCTTTAAGTTTTCTTCCAAGATTCGGGGTTTACACCTTTGATCGTTCATACCCAAAAGAAAGGGCAAGAAGAGAAATTCACCAAAGAATACAACTGGGAAGGATATTGGAGAGGAGGAAATCACTCGAGGGAGCCACAGTGATGTTGGTATAAAATGAAAATGTTTTGGGGATTGCAAAAGTTGGTTTTATTTTGGTAAAAGCTACCCTAAGCTTTTAGGGAGAAGCTTCCAACCTTCTCGAAAGAGCTGAGTTTATTTCCATCTTTGTTTGTAATCGCTTTCCATTGTGTTCATCCTTGATTATATTTTGACTTGTAGAACTCTTGGTTATTATTGCAATATATTATAGCAGAGCGCTGCCGTTATTTCGCCATTGTTAGGATCTTTCTAAGTTTCAGATTGAAGAGCCTTAACAGGGTGTTTTGGTGGGCTGGTTTTTCTGTATGCCCTTGTATTATGTTATTTTTTTCTCAATGAAAGTTGTTTCTATATAAAAAAAAACATCACGTTTTTCCATGCAATGCACAATTGACAACCTGTTCTTCACAAAATTTGTACACTTTTACTGTGCCATCTTCACTCCATCCTCATCTTGACTCATCAAACTAAGAATATATGTAAATTTCGGCTCAAAATTATTTGTCGCTTGATGAGAATTTGCTAGCTTTTGAAAGGTATAGTGTGAAAGCCGCTTGGATCTTGTTTGTCTTGTTTTTTGTAATTGCTCCTTCGAGTACAAATAATGGATCAATTGTTGGATTCACATCAGATTTTAATTTTAGAAAAAATCTTGAGCACTTTTGGGCTTTCTCCAACCTTCAGTAGGGGTCGTTGCTCTATGATTGAGGAGTTGCTGCTGTAACTCTCTCTGTCAGGATGAAGGCAAGGTTCTAAGGCATGCTTTTCTGCTTTTTTGTTTTGTTTCATATTGTGGGGTACTTAGTTGGAGAGGAAGAACGATATTTTCTAAGAGATCGAGAGATCTTGGGAGGATGTCAGGAAGATCGTTAGGTTTAGTGCTTTTTGGGCAGCTGTTCATTGGGCTTTTAGCAATTATCAACCTAGTTCAATTCTTTTGGATCTTGGGAGGATGTCGGCCTCTATTGTTATTTCCATCACTGTTTTCATTTTCTTTTCTTTTTTTGTTTCTTACATCTTTCCTTGTTTTCATTTTCTTTTCTTTTTTTGTTTCTTTACATCTCTCCTTGTGAACCTTTGTATAGATTGTGCATTAGTCTCTTTTCATTTCGTCAATGAATTTTTTTTACTCTTGTTAAAGAAAAAGGGTGTTTCTCAAAATTCTTGTATTTCAGGTTTATGCTGTGGCATCAGAAGACATGGATTCACTAACATTTGGATCTCCCAGATTTCTTCGTCACTTAATGGATCCTAGCTCAAGGAAGATCCCAGTTATGGAATTTGAAGTGGCAAAGGTGATTTGTCTTCATCTCATCTGGCTATTTGCTTTTGTTACCATTCACCAAATAATTTGTTTCATTTTAGATTTTGGAAGAGCTGAACCTCACCATGGATCAATTTATTGATTTGTGCATTCTTTCTGGATGTGATTATTGTGACAATATCCGAGGTATTTGGATTCTACATGCATTTTATTGTCCTACTGATATTTTTTTTTTTTTTTTGATATCCGTGAGTGTCCAGGCCAACTTATTGATCTACTGATATTGATATTCTACTTTTGTTGTGTCTATGCCATTCTTGTTTTATAGTTTTGAATGTAGAGCCCTTATGCTTTACTCCACAGGTATAGGGGGGCTGACTGCTCTAAAGCTTATCCGTCAACATGGGTCTATAGAGAGTATATTAGAGAACATAAATAAAGAGAGGTGATCTTTTTCTAGAATTAATATGTATTACAAAGTGCAATTTTATCTTTAATATTCTTAAACTTGTTTTCTTTTTTAAAAAAGAAGAATATGCTTAAACTTGTTTACTCAATTTGATGTATGCATGGATACCTCATTGTTTTGGTTTTTAGCTTGGTTGGATATTATGAAGGTGCTATGGGGTGTCAACCTAGTTGAGATGTTCAGTTGCACCTCCTGATCTATGGTTGACATGCTCATTGTATAATTCTCTTGTACTATGAACTTTTGTCTCATTATTAATTTATTAATAAAGAGGCTGTTTCCTCTTTCAAAAAATGTATGCATGGTTACCTCAATTTGTTAGATGTGATCTGGTTATTATGAATATCCAGATGATGTTGTCCTAGCCAAAGAAAATCTTGTGGAACGAGAAATCTTTTATACTACTTAGTTGTTACACACTATTTCTAGTGCATTGAACTGTATATGCAGCCAGTAACGATTTTAGATTGCCCTATAGTGTAGAATTGATGTAGGCTCTTGTCTTTGGAAAAGATGTTGTTGACAAAATGGGGGACAATAAATTGGGATTACCTGCTGTATGAACTGGAGTCTGACCCATTTCTAAAAGAATGAAAGAAAATTATTCGTGTTCATGAAATCACACCATTTTCTTTGAGAAAGAATGAAAGAATACAAAGGCATATGAAAAAGCCAGCTCGCCAAAACACCTCAACTAACAGAAGGGAAACCAACTAAGTAAAATGTTACGAATGGAGTAATTATAGAAAAGCTTTGAAATCGTGTTCTTGACCCAATAATGGTTGCAATAAGGGTATATGCAGATGTTGAAGAAGATGCTTTTGATGATTTCTTGTATTATTGACATTTGGCAAATTCGGGTATAGAATTAACAAATGACTTCTTAGGCGAACCATTAATGAATTGAGTTTGTGATTAAACCACATTAGTTATCACTGTGAGTTCTTGTTCTTTAATAGGTTAATAATGAATGTAAAACTGCGAAAGTTAGTCTAAACCTACGAAACCAAACCCTAATACTGCACAACTTCTGAAAATCAGATACGAATGGAGTTCTTAATCAAACACGATTATTTTCCCATCTGACTTCAAACATGAGCCAATGATGGACAAAATAGCCACAATAAGAGGCTTGGAGCAGAAAGAAAGGGCAAGCCTCAAAACTAGAAAATTTTTGGCAGGAATGTGCCCTCATATGTCAGGAAGGTGGGACGACAGCTAAAACTTCTAGCAGCAGGTGTGGGTTATCTGTTAGTGAT
Source organism: Cucumis hystrix (assembly GCA_025688845.1). Lineage (NCBI taxonomy): Eukaryota > Viridiplantae > Streptophyta > Magnoliopsida > Cucurbitales > Cucurbitaceae > Cucumis > Cucumis hystrix. The sequence continues at coordinate 17,934,187 of CM046890.1, read as the reverse complement.
TTTTCAGGCAAAATTTTATTGGCAAATGGGATGCCTTTTGGTCTAGAGAGCAACGAAAGACTACTCCAGTAATAGACCTTGGAGGCAGCTGGAGTTACGGCGATTGATTTTGATGATGACAATGCTGCAGAAAACCCAAGGTAAAAAATCAAACCCCCAAGAAGGTGTTCCAAACTTCAATCTCTAAGGCGGTGTTTGGGGTAAGGCAATGTTTTAAAAAGCGCCCTAAGGGGCGCGCCTAGGCTCAAGGAGCCCACTTGGGGCTTATTTGTAGTCACATTGCTCGATGGTTTTATAATGCAGGAGTGCCTCTGTATGCTTGCACATATGATAGTTTTGCCCCTATGATCGAGTCAATTGGGCAATTCGGTCCTGGATTGAAACCACCATCTTATAATGAGTTAAGAGTTCCATGTTTGAAGAAGGAATTAGAAGCAACAAATGAGTTGATGAGTAACCATAAGGCAGAGTGGGCCAAGGTTGGATGCATTGTTATGGCTGATGGATGGACCGATAGAAGAAATAGGACATTAATTAACTTTTTAGTTAACAGTCCTAAAGGCACCATGTTTATTGAGTCCATTGATGCTTCATCTTATGTGAAAGATGGAAAGAAGATGTTCGAGTTACTTGATAATTTTGTAGACCAAATTGGAGAAGCGAATGTTGTACAAGTAGTTACCGATAGTGCCTCAGCAAATGTGATGGCAGGTAAGAATGTAGACTCTTACAAGTTATAACTTCAATTTGTTAGATTTAGTTGGGTTCTACTTTAAATGTGTACTTATTTTCTTTGTTAATAGGGAGATTGTTAGAAGCAAAGCGACCACAGTTAATATGGTCTCCCTGTGCTGCTCATTGCTTAGATTTGATGTTGGAGAATATATACAAGTTCTCAAATATTCGCAAAGCATTGAAAAGAGGCATGGAGATTAGCAATTTCATATATGTTCGTCCTAGATTGTTAAACATGATGCGACGTTTTACTAACCAAAAGGAGTTAGTTAGACCAGCTAAGACTCGTTTTGCTACTGCCTGCATTACATTATCGAGTATACATCGTCAAAAGAATAATCTGAGGAAGATGTTTACTTCAGATGAATGGAAGGATAGCAAATGAAGGAGCGGAAACGAGTAGTTCAGACTATTTTGTTGGCTAGTTTTTGGACTACAATTGTTTTCGCTCTTAAAGTATCTGGCCCACTAGTCTGAGTTCTTAGATTGGTTGATGACGAGAAGAAGCCACCCATGGGATATATTTATGAGGCCATGGATAGAGCTAAGGAAGCTATTGCTAAATCCTTTAATAATAATGAAGAAAAATACAAGGAGATTTTCACCATAATTGATAAAAGATGGGAGCTTCAGTTGCATCGTCCTCTGCATGCAGCGGGGTATTATTTAAACCCGTCATTCTATTATTCGAATCCTAACATCCAGGAGGATGATGAAATAGTTAATGGACTCTACTCATGCATAACGAAAATGGTTGCTTCATTGGAAGTACAAGACAAAATACTTGCAGAACTAAGCAAGTATAAGAGAGCTGAAGCATTATTCGGACAACCTTTAGCAATCAGACAAAGGGACAAAATATCTCCAGGTAAATTTCAACTAAACGATTACTCAACGATACTAGCAACAAGCTCTTCTATTAATATATATTTTTTTGTTTGTGCCTATAGTGGAATGGTGGGATAATTTTGGACAATCAACTCCAAACTTGCAAAAGTTTGCTGTGAGAATTTTAGGTCTTACTTGTAGTGCTTCTGGATGCAAGCGTAATTGGAGTGTGTTTGAACAGGTTACCTTTCCTCTCCTTAAGTACATTGAGAATGAGAATCAAAATTTGTTGATTCACTGACAATGAAACTTTCTAATTTTTCAGCTTCATAGCAAGAAATGAAATAGGCTTGCTCAAAGTCGTTTGAATGATCTAGTGTTCATCAAATACAACAGAGCATTAAAACGTCGATACAACCTATGAGATATTGTCGACCCCATCTCCTTGAAAGATATTGATGATAGTAACGGATGGTTGATTGGAAGATTGGATGGCGATTCTGAGGAGGATGATGAGTTGGTATTTGACGATGATTCTTTAACATGGGGTGATGTTTCTAGAGCTGCCGGAGCAAAAGAACCATCATTCTATTCTAGAGCAAAGACTATTGTTTCATGTTCATCCTCGTCTACCACACAATGCAAACAAGTAAAGTTAGATGATTTCGATTTGGAAGAAGAAGATACTGATGGCTATAAGTCTAACGAAGGAGTGAATGAAGACGAGGATCAATTTAGTGATGATGAGTTTGATCTTTAGGGATGAACTTTTATTTTGATTGTTGACTTGTTGTTGAATACTGGGTAGTTTTCTGTTATGTTTTGTTGTTTAGGCTACTTATATTGGGTACTTATATTTTATACATTGTTGCTCTGCTATGTGTGTATATATATATTTTTTCTTTTCTTTTTATATATAGTGCGCCTTATGAAAAAAAGCTCGTGCCTTTTTTTGCGCCTTGCGCCTAGGCTCCAGAGGACCAATGCGCCTTAGTGTGCCTTGAGCCTTTTAAAACACTGGGGTAAGGAATGGAATAGTGAGGTGTAAGGAGTTTTGAAGTTTAGGAAGTTGTGAATTCTTGGGACCATATTGAAAGGAAGTTTAGAAATGGAATAGCGGCGACGATGGCGCTAAAATCGATGACTATCTCCTTTGTTTGAGTTCCATCGCTAGTTGTGTTGTTTAGGGTTGGTTCAATGTCCTGCTCTGATACCATATTGAAAGTAGAGACAAAAAACACACAAATGTACGTGGAAACCCTAGTACAAGGAGAAATACCACGGTGCTGAAGATTTTTTTATTTTCTAACAATTCATAGAGGTACAAAGGGGGGAAATATTTATAGGCAACACGAGCCTAAATAAAAGAATAAAAATTAGGGCAAAGTAAATCTTAACTATCCATGGGCTTTCATCATGACCTAAGCCCATTCTTTCTAACACTCCTCTCGGGAACGTCAATAACTAGCTCTAATACTATTGTTGTTACTTAAGCACCTTTGAAAACCACACCTCTAAAGTTAGTTATTGAGGTGGGAGAGCCAAGCCACTTAAATCTGCCACATTGGTCATCCCATTCTAATCGATGTGGGACAAAGGTAACCCATACCATCTTGGTTTCTAATATTACCGCATCTTTGGAAAGCTTACGTCTCCACCGCTAGATCGACGATACTTCATCAGAAACATCTAGTCAGAACCTTTCGTTGGTGCTCCTCTTTAGAATGTCAGTAACTGTCTTTGATACCATTGTTAGGTATTTAAGCACTTTGGGGGACCACCCTGAAAGCTAGCTATTGAGGTGGGAGAGCCAAGGCACTTCAGTATCACATTGATCATCTCATTCTAATTGAAGTGAACAAAGGCAGTCCGTACTACCTTGGTTTCTAATAGTTTTTCAATCAATTTCATGATTGTTGACAATTTATTAATCCATCATCTTGTTTCGATACTCTTGTTGAACCAAAGGAGTAACATCTTCTTGAATTCAGTTTATGAATCACGTTTTTTGCAGATACCCATCAATTGCATGTCGATGTTGCGAGTTATGTAGGAAAAAAACAGAAAGCTTTCCTGGTTTGTCTTACTATTATTGTTATGTTGTAAACAGGTACCAAATTCCAGACGATTGGCCTTATAAAGAAGCTCGACAGCTTTTCAAAGAACCACTAGTATGTACTGACGAAGAGCAACTTGACATTAAGTGGACTACTCCAGACGAAGAAGTAACTTATTGTTTCTGATTTAAAAGGCTTTTCCCAACTGTATTTTTCCTTCATTTTATATACTTGTGCACACACCCAACCACCAACATATGATATCAAAGCTTCAATCTTATTATCTCACATCTATTACAGGGCTTATTAACATTTTTGGTGAATGAGAATGGGTTCAACAGTGAGAGAGTGACAAAGGTTTATCCTCCTAATAATATCAATTGTTGTCATACAGTTTGTGTATGGAAGCCAGAATAATTTTTCATGAAAATTTATGTCTCATCAGTTTTTTGTTCTTTCATCAGGCAGTAGAAAAAATTAAAGCAGCCAAGAACAAGTCATCACAGGGCCGGTATGTGTTAATTGTTCCATTTCATTTATTCTTGAAAGTATAAACATTCTCCATCTATTTGGCCAATCCTGCTTTTTATTCCTCCTTAGTTATGAGATATTCTTTTTTACATATACTTTTTTAGTTAATTAGTAGGGTTTTTAAACATTGTAGTATTGGTTATTTTTTTCACAATATCTTTTATCATTCAATTTTTTTCCTGTACAATTTTTCAGGATGGAGTCATTTTTCAAGCCTGTTACTAATCCTTCAGTATCCATTAAACGAAAGGTATTTTGTTTACTATATTGATATCTTATTTTGTTTATCATGTTGGATTGATGAAATTTAACTTCCATTCTACTTCTATATCCATAATCAAACAAACCTATCAAAATTTAGAATTTAAAATTCCGACAATATTTTAATGGCATTGTGACAGTAACACTTGCACCTCTGTAGATTTTCCTTCATTTTGAATTAGTTAATCTATCATTTAAAGAAATGATATAATTCTGTTGATCTTCAATATCAACATTGATTGAATTGAAATTGATTTAAGTTCCAAGGTTCATTGGTGTTGACTGCAATATTGTGTAGTGCATAATATGTCCAAGAGTGCTTCCTTGTTTCTCTGTGACTGTCGAATTTAATTCAGGCTCTTCTCAACTCTTTTCTCAAATTACCTGCATAATTCATTAAATGGGGAGCATTAGAGAAGTTTTTTCTAATCAAGTTTTTTAAAGATTAGTGCTGTTGTAATATAGAGACCTAATTGTCTCTACCTTACTACACTGAATGACAGGTAAACAAATGTGTATTTAGGTCTCCCAAACCCGGAGCCCAACATAAATTCTCCTTACAAGCATTTTATTTTTCAAGGTCAAAGGTCATTGGCAGCCTAGGCATGTCAATGTTAGACCATTCTTCCAAGTACTCTGGGTCAGGCCCATTAGTTATGGCTGCATGCTTCGGCACATGAAGCTGAAAACCCTGGTGAAATTGTAATCTAACTAATCTATGTAATTCAAGTAATTACACTTGGTGCATATGTAGTCGCTTTCAGAACTGTACTTGAAAATCTTCATCCTTAATTCCCTTAAACCTTATTGTACCACTACAAGTGAATAAGAGTGGAAACTATTATTAAGGAGCTCAAGGTACTGGATTTGGCAAAGTTCTGGTTAATTGAAACCCATCATCTGGTTCTATAATATTCAGAATATTGGCGTGCAGTGTAGACGCAGTTTTGACGCATTGTCCTGAAGTTGTGGTGAAGTAGGGCCCTTCTCGGAATTTCCTTTGTTTGTTTATATGCTTAAAAGTTTTCTGCTTGTAAGCATTTTTGTTTGTTTGGCCGGTTAAGTTGTTATTGTTGGTTAAATTAATTTTTACACATTTAAGAAAGCTTTTGTATTCAGTTTATGATCAATAGTTTTTCCCCTCCCAAAGTCTAATTTTAAGATGGTTACAATGACATTTGTCATATTCAAAATCACTACGAAACATTACTGTAACCATTTTAAATTAATTTAATATTTAATTTTATACTCCTACATGCAATTTGCTTATCATCACAATTAGTTTTGAATGGTTAAAAGGTGGTTAGAATGACTTTGGAAATGACAGATGATTTGGCTATTGTAGATGCTCTCCTAGTCTTTATCAAGTTGATAGAAAGTTATTGCAAGAAACAATGCAATAGACATGATATGAAACATGCTAATCAGTCAATCGTTTTACTGCAGAATTGTCATATCCACTTCAAATTTAGTTTGAGGTAGTTGTGTTGGAATATTTGTGATTACATTGTCATCGCTTCCATTTTTCATTTGCTCTTTACTTTGTAGTTTGCATTATGGCACCACACTTTCCTTGCAACTGGTCCACTAATTAAGATCTTGATTATTGTCTGCAGCAGTGTTTCCTTTTATATATATATGTATTCTTTTTTTCTCCTTTTCGTATTAATGATCAATAATATTTCTGTTTCACATTTTATTTTAACCGAACAGGAAACATCAGAAAAGCCTACCAAACAAGCAATAACGAAGAAATCGAAGTTCGGTGGTAGTAAAAGAAAGTAGGTGAGTTGGTTGCATCACCATTCTCAAATTAGTATATAACTAACTTGATGTTTTAGTAAGATTTGTTTTTAAGTTTTCGTTGGCTGTAATTGTTGAAGTTGCACATTATAGGACTAATTTTCTTGTATTTATATGACATCGGTGTGCAATTTTAGAAGGTAGATGTTGAGTATTTGCGGCAAGCCTTAGGTAACTACAATCTATCATTACTTCCTCCCTCAGTAATCAACATCGTGTTTCTGTTCACCAGCATTTGTGTTTTCCAAATTTATGTGATTGGAAAGTTTAAATGATTTTACGTAATGGATTGTTAAGGAGTTAGAGGTATGCCTTTTCCAATTCTTAATACAATCCGAGTCATAGTTGATTAAATAGTTCATTTAATTAAATAACATTACTTCCATTACTTTGATAGAAATATTATTTGCATTGCTGATATTTGTGATAGCGATCCAGGGATTTGAGGTGTGAATTAGTTTGGAGTATTAAAGAAACGAATAACTATTGGTGGTTGTGGCTACTAGGGGGGGAAAAAACATTTCTGTTTGGTAGATACTTTTTCTTTGTTTGGCATATTTAGAAGCAAGATTCCAATTCTTCTCGACAAAGATTTTCTCCCTTGCAGAATTTTCCTTCTGCTGTTCACTAGTTGGAACTATGTGCTTCATAAGGTTAAAAATGAAATGCATTTGTTGATGTTCTCCCACAAATGCTTAATTTTTTTTATCAATTTAATTTTTTGATATTTTTATGAAAAATTATAAAAAATGAAAAATTTGACAAAATATTTACCATATATAACAAAAAAAAAATTATTCTATCTTATACACATGGATAGGCACCGATATGCTTCTATCAGTGGTATTGATAGACAATGATAGAGATCTTAATTTCTATTATTCATAGAATCTAAAATTTTGTTATATCTGGTAAATATTTTAATTTATTTTGCTAGTTAAAAATGTCTATTTTTTTCTACAACTTTTTAATTCTTTGATAGTAAAAAGATAAACTAATAATATTTGGATTTATTATCCGAAAACTTTAAAGTAAATGTAAACAACTTTTATTATAATTAAAACGTATTTTTAATATATCTGCATCTACTCTTCCATTTCCTTTCAAAATGAATTTTTCTAAAAAACAATATTCAATCTAAATCTCAATCTAAGAATTTTATCTCAATCTTAATCTTGGAATAAAAAATTAATTAAAACAAATAAATATAAATCTTTGGCATGTTCTATAACAGTCGCCATTGGGGCTCCTACAAGGTGGACTAAGGTAACACCCAAAACATTTGAAAAATAACCCACGGTAACTTATAAAAAATGACCTATTTTGGCCCGTTTCAAAAAGTCCAAAAATTTCACATTTAACTAAGAAGTGGACTTATTTTGAAGAATGTTAAGTATTTTTTTTTATTAGTGATTTGCAAGACTCGGTTTTTATTTCAGACTAAAAAAAGTCTTCCAATGGTTCTTTTTGTTATTCACAACCTTAGTCCAATGATTATGGGTTGATAAGTGAGAGATTGTATTTTAGGCATGGTCTATTGCACAGGAAAATGAACTAAAGGTTGAGATTGGTGGGACTTAGTGGTAGACTAAAGTGTCATCCAAAACGTTCAAATAATGGTCAATGCTATAACCTTTAAAAAAAATGACCAAATTTTGGCAAGTGTCAGAAAGATATGAAAACTCACATCCAACTAGTAATTAGTCCCCTTTAGAGAAATGTGGAAGGGTTTTTCCAAAAATATTTTTTGGCGAAGCTTAGACTCGGTTTTTTTTTTGGGTTCTAAACTAGTCTTCCAACGATTTCTTTTATTTGAATTGGTCCTTCAACTCTGTATGTAAGGATTCTTTGCTGATAATTGTGAGGTCGTATCTTAAGGATGGCCTATAGCACAAGAAATTGAGCTATGGGTCGAGATTGGTGCTGCTTAGTGGTGGAGTAAGGTAACACTCAAGACGTTCGAAAAATGGCCAATGTTATAGCCTCCAAAAATTGTTCAAATTTTGGCCCTTCTAAAAAAGATTTGAAAATTCACATCCAACTAGTAATTTGTCCCATTTAAAGAATGTTGGTGTTTTTTTTTCCAAAAAAGTGGATAAGTTAAGTCTTAGACTCAACTTTTATTTTGGGATCCAAACTAGTCTTCGTATAGTTTTTTTTTTTTATATGTTTTGGTATGCACCTCTCTAGTTGAATGATTATGGGTTGATGAGTGTGAGTTCGTGTCTTTGGCAAGGTCTATGGCACATAAAAGTGAACTAAGGGTTGCTATTGGTGCTCTTTAGTGGTGAACTAAGGCAGAACACAAAATGTTTAAAAAATGGTGATTATATAGCCTAGACAAAAATGACCACATTTTGATTGAGGTTAAAATGTCTTCCAAAATTCACATCTATTAAGTGGCCTCACTTGAGCAATTTTGAAGTTTTTTCCAAAAAAAACTTTGATCAGAGAAGCCTCAAAATTAGTTTTTATTTTGGGGTCCAACACTAGTCTTCCATTTTATTTGTTTTGGTCACGTTCCTTTATAAGTTGGACGATTATCGGTTGATAAGCATGAGATCGTATTTGATGTAATATTGTGGGCTGATAAGGGTGTCATCCTATCTTTTGCATATTCTATAACACAGAAAAATAGCATAAGGGTCTGGATTGGTGCTCGTTAGTGGTGTACTATGGTAGCACCCAAAACATTCAAAAAAATGTCATACTATAGCCTACAAAGAAACGACACAATTTTGAATAGTGTCAAAAACTCCCGAAAATTCACATGTAACTACTAGATCGTCTCATTTGAAATAATATTAAAGTTTTTTTCCAGAAAAACTGGCTAGGGATGCCTCATACTCATTTTTTTTTTTTTTTTTTTGTCTCAAAACTTATATTCGAATGGTTTAATTTTTTTGTTTTTATCTTGCACCTCTTTAGCTCAATGACTGAGGGCTGATAAGTGTGGCATCTTATGTTTTGCATATTATGACACAGAAAAATAGTCTAAGGATACAGATTGGTGTTCGTTAGTGGTGTACACTGGAAGCACCCATAATGTGCGAAAATTGGTCATGCTATAGCCTACGAATAAACGACTCTATTTTGATTAGTGTAAAAAAGTCTCGAAAATTCACATCTAACTACTAGGTGGCCTCATTTTGAATAATATTGATTTTTTTCCCACAAACACTGACCAGTGATACCCCATACTCATTTTTTTATTTTTGTGCCAAAACTTGTCTTTATTGGGTTTAATTCTTTTGTTTTCATCTTGCACAGCTTTAGCTCAATGATTGTGGTTTGATAAGTGTGGCATCCTATCTTTTGCATACTCTATGACACAGAAAAATATCGTAAGGGTCGGGATCGATGCTCGTTAGTGGTGTACTATGGTAGCACCCAAATCATTTGTAAAATGGCCATGCTACAGCCTACAAGAGGAGGAGGAGAAGAAACATGTTGTATTTCCCTATCTCTAAAGTTCATAGACAGCATTCTGTCACGCCCCAAAAATGACCCAACAAATTTTTCGCAAATTAAGTCTCCTTAGCATTGCCCAAGAGGAGCCAAGCAAGCCCTAAGCAGTCCAAAGACCCAAGGAAGAGGAATAAGTTCACGCCAAACCGATGACATGCCAATATGCACGAGGCAAGCGCGCATGGCCCTGTCATGGCATGGGCGCGCGCGTGCAAGGGCGGCACGCAGGCAGGCGCGCACGACAGATGGGCCCGCGGCACTAACGCGCGAGCAAGGACAGTCGAACGCGCACGGGAAGTGGGCACAGACACGGAGCGCACGACGCGCGCGGGAGAAGAATCTGGGAACCTCTCGAAGGTTCCAGAAGTTTCGCGAGCAGTCGAGAAGATTCGCGAACACGCACGCGGAACACAGGCGCACGCGCGCGGGCGCAGAAGCCTCTAGAAGGCCCGCGCGCGCTCGCCAAACAGCTCCAGATGGCCCCAGACGGCTTCAGAAGCTTCCAGACAGTGTCATGAGCGCTCGGGATGGTGCTGGAATATTTTTGCCGACCTTGTAAGGCTGTTTATGGCTTGATTCTCGATTGTACACTCCTATAAATACCCCAAAGGGGTTCATTTGTAATCATCCTTGAGAAATCATCAATAAAGCTCTCCTAAGCATTTCATCAAACACCTTGTCTACAACTCTTGCCTACGAATTTCCTTCTTCTTTCAAGTGTTCTAACAAGTCCTATCTCTTCTAAGGCTTACATTGGTGCATCCCCAACACCTTTGTGCCGCACGTCGGTTAAGTGAACAAAATAACCACGTGACAATTCACTCCATACTCATGAGCACGAATAGTACTCTGCCCTGTCTCTAATGAGCCTTACGTACTTGGAAAATTCTGAACCGTCAGCTGGATAACTCCTGTTTTTCATAAAATGTCAGTAATTTTCTCATAACTCCATTGGATTGAATTAACAAAAGCAGTGATGAGCAGCAAGACTTTAGAATAAGGTATATGTAATACTCTAAAGTTTTAAAAGCCCGCAAACGTAGAACTATCATTGGCGCACAGGTGCTAATGGATCAAGACATCTGTTTTTGAATTTACAAAAAGATGGAAACGATTTGTTTCAGGCAGCAAACTTAAGTTATTAATTTTAGTCATCCAAAACAGTCAGTGAAAAGTCAAGCAGCACAAAAATGTTTGGTTAGAGAAAATATTGAGAAATATGCAATAGTCTGTATACGACAATGGTGGCTTTTGTGCAAACTACTTTCTGATGAAAGGAAAAGATATGATATGAAAAACGATTTTAACTAATTCATACTTTGCTTAAGCTTTATGGATTACACATTGAAATTGAGATAACATTTCACCTTTCCTTATGAAGATGAAATTGAACTTTTCATACATTGAATTTAATTTAGATCTTAATAAGTAAATTATTGTGAGGTTACAGATATATGAGCATGTTTACCTTATCGTTCAGAGCTTGATTGCACGGGTTTCCTATACTCGACTGATCTTGACTAGGTTCTCATTTTTAGTTGTCAACTATAGCCTTCCATTGCTTAAGATGCTTTCTCAATATATTGAGTATGTACACCTTTTGAAGAGCATAGATCACCAAAAATCTTTACATGAACAAGTTCCATTTTTGAAATGGTGATAACGAACACGGTCCCTCACAATTATTTCTCGATCATAAATTTGAGAAATAAGCTTTGTAGCTGAATGACAATCGTCACAAACCCTCAAGTTCTTCACTATGTGTATGCGTTTACCTGGCAAGGTATTAATCAATCCAAAAGCAATTGCAAGCTTTTCACTATGGTAATTAACTGCAGTTTCCTTCTCTTCCTCATCAATATCAAATAAAACTTGAGATGTATCAGGTGAATGTCCTGCCATCTGTAGCCTCTCTTTTATTATTTTTAGCTTCCTATAAATTTCTTTCATTTGTGGATGTGATCTGTCGCCCATTTTGAATTCATGAACTGTACCATTTAAATCAACTGTGCTGACACCAGGCAATGTTTTTATCCCCCTATCCTTCATCAACTTTCTTATTTTAGAAACATCATCAAACCTCCCTACTTTTGCATATATATTTGACAGTAACACATACCGGCCACTGTTCTGTGGCTCTAATTCGAGCAAAATCTTCCCCACTCTTTCAGCCAAATCGAAATTTCCATGAATCCTGCAGGCACCCAAGAGCGCTCCCCAAACAGCTGCATTGGGTTTCATTGGCATTGAGTTTATCAAATCCTCAACTTCAGAAAACAACCCTGACCTCCCTAGCAAATCAACCATACATCCATAATGTTCCAGTTCAGGATCAACACCATAAAACTCTCTCATTGTTTGGAAAATTCTCAGGCCTTTGTCAACAAAACCTGCATGAGCACAAGCAGTAAGGACACCAACCAGTGTGATTCCATTCGGTTTCATCCTCCCCTCCTGCAACTTAGAGAAAAGCTCAAGTGCATCCTCTGCTCTTCCATGTATAGCAAGCCCACCAATCATGGCATTCCAAGTGAAGATCTCTCTTTCTTTCATTTCTTCAAATACCTCCCATCCCATGTCCAGCCTACCACATTTTGCATACATATCCAATAAGGCAGTCCCCAACACTGCATCCAATTTAATGGAGTTCCTCTTGAGATAAGCATGAACCCATCTCCCTTGATCAATGGCTCCAATATTTGAACAAGCAGCTAGAACACTAGACAAAATGAACCTTCCAGGCCTGGTCTCCTCTCTTTGCATTTGCTGGAAAATCTCTAATGCTTCCTTGTAACAACCTGCTGATATGTAACCATCTACCATAGAACTCCAAGAAATTTCATCTCTTTCACTCATTTCATCGAACAACTTCCTTGCATCTCCCAACTTCCCACCCTTAGCTAAACCATTGATCATCACATTCCATGAGCCAATATTTTTTACTGGCATTTGAGCAAACAACCCTTTAGCAGCTTCAAGAACCCCACATTTCAGGTACCCATCAATCATTGTATTCCAACAGACAACATCGGACTCCCCACTGTAAAACATTTTCCTTGCATCCTCTAAACTACCAAAAGAGGCATACATTTGAATTCCAGCACTTTTGATATGCACGTCACTACCAATCCCATGTTTCACCACATGACCATGAATTTGCCTCCCTTCTTGTACAGCTTGTGCCACAGAACAAGCTTTAAACAAAGTTGGGTACGTGAATTTATTGGGCCTAGCATCAATAACCATCCTACCATAGAAGTAAATAGCTTTAAACAGTTTGTTGTTCTCTAAACACCCTTTAATCACAATATTCCAAATGAAAACGTTGGGATTTGGGATTGAGGAGAATACCTTCAAAGCAAAGTCAAAATTGCTGAAATGGGGATTTGCATAACACTTCAGCAATGCGCCAGAGACGTAATGGTCTTGGAAATGACCACTACGCAATACAAGGCCATGAATTTGGGTGAGATATTGCAAAGAAGTGATGGACTTTGAGTCGAGAAGCTTCAAAACAGTTTTTTGTGGAAGTTTTGATGTGGGAATGTTCTTCTCTGCCGAGAAATCCACTGGTTTGAAAGGAGAAGGGAGGTGTGAGGTGGAGATTGAGCTCATCCTTAGATTCTTTTTCCCTCAGCGGATGAAAGGGAATCAAACAAAACTCATTTATATTAACCGTTGGAAAGTTCGTTGGGTAATTTGGGATTTTTCGGATAATTTAAGTGGAAAGAGTTAATTACTTTAGAATTGAAGTTGGTTAAGCTTCTATCTTCATGTAGAATTACGAAGTTCTTTGATAATAGGAAGAAAAAAACTATACACTTAGCAATTTACTTGTGAATTTTATTTGTAATTTAAGAAGTTGGTAGATCAGACGCTCGTTAATATTTATTTTGATGGCTGGTTTGCATCGACACAAAAATTTTAGAAAAATTCTTCGATCTTAATTTCTTTTTTGTCATAATTCATTTAATTTCAACTAAAAAATTTTAGTTCTTTTAAATAGAACATTTTTCAATACATTTTTCGTTTAACCCACACATTATAGAACTTTCTAACAAAATCAATAATATAGTAGATGCAAAGTTATAATTAAAATGTTTAATTTATACGTTAAAGTTATCAATTTTCAAGGCAGAAGATTCTCCTATCTAAATAATGATTCAACTTCGATTTGACATTGTAAACTTTTTCCACATCAACAATACACTCATTAAACTTGAGAAATTGATCATTTTTTATGTCTCGCCTTGTAGTTGAAGAAAAAACTATAGGTTCTCCTATACTTGAATTTGAACAAAACACAAATCGATCAATATATTTTTCATAAATATTCAAGAAATTAAATTTGAATAATCACATCTTAAATCTAGGATCTAGTTAATAACACCATGAATCATATTCCAATAATTTTGGATTCTATCAATAATAGAAATTGATAGAAGCATATCAGTGTCTATCAATATTTATTATGGATATAATCTAAAATTTTGCTATATGTTATAAATATTTTGTCAAATTTAATATTTTTTACCATTTACGTGAAAAAATGTGCATATAAGTAATATTTCACCTAGTTTTCTGCCAAATGTTGTTTGTATCCTTATTTTCTATTAGGTTTATTGTTTTTATACATTATCCATAGAAGAAAAATGATCTATTACCACATTTACCTTTCCTTAGTTTACATGTCTGTATGTATACATATATATATATATATTAATATGTACCAACGAGCACTTGAACAAGATTTGTTTATGTTCTACGACAAATTTCCTTGAGTTTCTAGAAACTCTACGAGAAAATAGACTTATTTTTCAAAACTAATAGAGTTTAAAAACCTTAGCTTGAATTTTAAAAAACACTCGTAAAATGTAGACAACAAATAAAGTTTTTTTTTTTTTTTTTTAAACAACAAACCATTAAAGAAAGAAAATCTTAATATTTTTCTAAACTTAATTTTAAACTAAAAACTAGGAGGAGGGGAGCCTATTCAAAATAATTTGAATAATTTATTAATAACCAAATCAACTTATTGAAGAAATTAACCTAATTATATATTTTCCCAAGTTTAATCAATGAGGAAAAAAAAAAGTTAAAACAGAATATTATGTTATTTGATGCAAAACCCTAGCTCTATTCATTTAACCCCTTCATGTTGTGAACTTTGGTCAAATGAAAATTAATTTTCAGTTTAATTTTGTTTTCTAAATAAAATCACCATTTGATTTTTAATTTTTGAAAAAGTAAGTTAATTAATAGAAATACTATTTTCACTTACTTCACTTTTCATTAATATTTTTAAAAATTAACTAAGAATTTAAGCATATTTTCTTTAAGGAGAATCCTACTCAAAAACATAAATTTGAATCACACAATTAGAGTAATTAAAAACAAAATTACCCTAAATAATAAACACTTTAAAAGAGTATATCCTGACAAAATAACAAAAACCATCTAATTGTATAGTTTAGATTCTCATCCAAAAGTGAGAACACAAAAATTATTACAAATTAAACATATAACAAATTAAAAGTTCTCCATTTGCTATAGAGAATAACCCAATTAGACTCTAGAATACAACAACATTAATCAAAACATATATAAAACCTTTGCTATATATAAGCTAGCTCCTTATATTATCCCAGGAATGTGTTCCTCAAATATGAAAAATGATCAAAATTATTTTCCCATGTTGAAAAAAAAAGAGGAACACATAATAATTTTGAGAATCAGAATCAGAAACCCCCACTGAACGATAATTATTCAAGTGGGTGAATTGTTATTATTATTATTATTATTATTATTCAGCTGCTTCCATTGCAAATTCCTCGATCTTACCTCCATGATTATTGAAGCCGTTTTGGATCTCAGAACATTTGTTATTATGAACAACACCATTATTATCCTTCTTATGATCAATACCACTACTAATCTTCACATTTTCATTTTCATCTGAATTGACAAACAAACAACCGTTGTCGTTGTTGTTGTTGTCGTCACTGTCGTTGTCGTTATCGAATTTCGTTGTTTTTCTTGCAATTATTACTGAGTTGATAACTTCATCAGTGGGATGAAACACAGATAGAACCTCAAACCCTAACAAATCAGAATCTTCAACCACAGGATATAAAAAAGCTCTTCCTCCATGAGCACTTCTTACCATCAAATAAGCTCCTTCTGACATGTACTCTGACAAATGCTTGATCACCTTTAGTTTTTCCTCCTTCTCCATTCCTACCAGAGCTGCCAAAAACACAACCTCATACTGTTTTAGCTCCTCTGTCACTTTCATGATGTCGCACGTGTGAAACACCATCCTTGTCTTCAGGTCGGGGTCACGCGACATCAAGTTCGATGCCTGTGGAAAGAAAATACAAGTTTATTAGTACTCCATTGCGTTCCCGTTTGAAAAATATTTGGTTTTTTTTAACGAAGTAATCTTATGAGCATTAATTTCATTCTCAAAACAATAAGTTTCAATGTTTTGTTATCTTTTCAAAAACCATGTTTTAAAGATACACTATTTGATAACTAGATTTTTGAAAATTAGCCTTCGTTTCCCTTAATTTTATATACAATACAATGTTTTCCATTTTTCCTTGTCATGATAGTCATACTTTTAACCTAATTTCAAAAACAAAATAAGTAGTTTTTAAAAGACTTTTTTTTTAAGTATCAAAACTTGACTTTGTTTTTTAAAATACTAGTAAAAAATAGATAACAAAGCAAGAATAAAGGGGGAAACAATGTTTATAAGCCTAAATATTGTTAGAAAATTATGAAAAACAAAAAAAATCAAATAATTATCCAAAGGGTCTAAAAAACAGTTTCCAACAAAAATAGTTTTTGTTCTAGGAAGTTATCAAGAACTTTCAGGCTTCTTTAAAACATGAAAACCATAATTGAAAAATTAAGAGATAGAAACAAACATATAAATTTATAAAACAGAAATCATTTGTGATTCCCAAAATCAATCGGAGGGTTAAGAATTTTTTTCCTAATACCATATTAAATCACTTCAAAATTCAAAACCTCACAAACATAAATGGATAATTATTGCAACAAACAAATCAACTAACCAAACTAGCAAACTCATATAATTTTTCTTGCAAAGACGATATACAAACCTTTGAATTAGCAACCGGGTCGAGGTCGTAGTTGTGGAAGATGGTGGAGGTGAGGTGGCGAGTGGCAAGGACGACGGAGGTAAGAGGAAGAGGGCCAGAGCCAACGAATGCAACGGCGGAGGGAAGCGCGAGGGGGCCATGGGAGCGGAGAATAGAGAATTCAAGGAGGCTAAGTTTAATGTAATTAGAGAAGTAAGGGAAGACATGAAGATGGTCGATAGGGGAATCAAATTTGGCCAATAAATCAGAAAAATGAAACTCTAAAAGAGACTCAGCTTGACCACAGAGACGAATGAGATTTGATCTCATCTGTTGAAGTGGTTTTGAGAGTGAATTGATATGGAAATGAGGGGAGGTGGGTGACATGCACGTGACCACCAACTTAGTGAAAAGAGTGTCGACATTGTTACAAGGTTTGAGGCTTTCAAGGCTTGAGATTTCATCATATAATTCACAAACCTTTTGGATTAGAGTTTCTTCTTCACAAACCATGTCGACACTATGAGCAAAAGGAAAAGAAGAAAGACAAAAAATACAAAAGATCAGAGTTTAAAAGAAATACTCTTTATTTGTTTCTCTTTTTCTCAAGGGGACTTCTTCAATGAGTGCCTTTATTTATTGACATTTGAGCCAATGTTCTTGTGGGGTCCATCCTAGGGTTTGGAACTATATATATTCTATTTTGATGGTTTTAACTTAAGGCTGCTTGAAAATATTGATTCTAGTTTAAGATGTCGAATTTATTGATATATTTATAAAACTTGACGAATCTACATTTTCACTTAGTTTTTTTTATAAAGATTATTTGTAATGAGTAGCTCTCATAGACTTATATAATTACGTGTGTAGCGAAATCATGTAGTTTTGATCATATTAACGATATGATCCATCATTGATAGATATTAAAAGTTTGATTTAAATTTTGTTATGTTTGCTTCTTTTTTTTTTTTTTTTGCAATGTGCATTTATTTGCAATTGCCCCTTTATTAAACTCAAGTATCTAAAGTTATGTTTGGTAATTATTTTGTTTTTTATTTTTTAAAATAAAGTTTTTTTTTTCTTTTAGATATATTATTGTTTTTGGTATCTATTAGATATAGAATGTTAGGTCATATTTTTGGAATATAGCGTTTTTTATAAGTCCAAACTAAACTAACTAGCTAGCTCTAATAGAAAATCTCTAAGGTAAGAATTGAAAACCCTAAAAGTAAAAAAACTAATAAAAAAAAAAGTTTATATTCAAAGCTTAGGAATAAAAAAAAAACTTGAAAGTAGAATGGGGATTAGAATTAATAAATAATGTAAAAGTTTAAGATCTACAATACAATTTGTTATGTTGATCCCTTTTTTCTTCAAGCTAGAATGAAGCTTCATTCAGTTATTAAACCCCATAATTAGTAACATAATTATTAAATTGAAAATTATTTAATTATCAAATTAAATTCTCATCATCTTAATAACCAATTAATTTCAAAATAAAAATAAATATAAATTAGTGTATAACTTCTAAAAATATAAAATATAACTTCCTATATATCTTTTTTTAAGAAAATATACATCAGGTCAGTAGACGCACCAAGACATCTCCACTAGGTGGACACTCCTTTAGTGTCATCATCATCTGTGCTTCGTTAATAATAGGAGTTCAATACAAGAAGCAAGGATACAAAAGAGGCTAGAGAGAAGCCCATGAGACTTGAAACCCCAATAAAGCATTAAAAAGCATCGAGATTTAAAGTTATGCTACTGGCTGAGTAGTTTCTGAAATGAGGAGAGCGACTGGTTCAAAAACCCGTGAGAGCTTGGATATCTTCCCGTGAGAGCTTGGTTCAAATAGAGATTTTTCTTCATCATTGAAGATCCTCTTAATTATTTCTTTCATTCCATATAGACCAAAGGGAGACAACAACAATGTTAAAGAAAATAACTTGTCTTGTTCCGCATATATATTTGCATAGGGAAACAATAGTATCAAAGTTGACAGAGCGATTTAATGGAGCTCCCACTTTTTTTCCAAATATCTTTGGTATAAGAACAAGTATTGAAGAGGTGATTCTTGTCTTCTTCATCAGATTTGCATAGCACACACCATGAAGGTTTCAAATTCCACACCGGTAGTGATCTTCTTTGCAGATTTTCAGTCGTGTTTATACCTTCAAGGAGTAGGGACCAAATGAAGAATTTGCATCTTTTTGGAATTGTAGATTTCCAAAGATGCTAGTATATCTCAGTGCTAACGTTGTTTGATCCCTCTTGTACTCTATCGAAAATGGTTGTCTTAACCGAGGCAATGGAGAAGCTTCCATTTGTATTTAGGTTCCATATGGGATAATCTTTGCCTTGAGTAAGAATGTAAGGATTAAGAGAGCTTTTCAACTCCTCCCATGTCTGTATTTCCACACTTCTCAGAAGCATTCTAGGGTATAAATCTCAATCCTTGTTTCTTCATTCCACAAATCTTTTATTGAATTCTATTTTTTTGGTTGTGAGTGCAAATAGTCTGCATATTAAAATTAAACAGCAAAGTTAAAATTGAGAAAAGAAAGAAAAAGTAAGCTTCAAATAATTTATATTGAAAATATATACAAGCTAGTTAACATCTCTAATAATCCATGTTTATGATCATTATATTGATTACAATTAATAAGTTCATTATTTTTTACTTGATATATCTAACATCAATTCTTTTCTAGTCAAATACTCATCGACTTTCCTTTTAAATTAGTGGGAAAATGTAAAAATTAAAAAATATCTCGTAACTTTTTTTCTTTTTAGTGAAAAAAACTTGTATTCTTTTCCAAAGTTAACAATTTTATCGGTTATTTTATAGACATTTCAAAAGTATCCTCAAAGTAAAAATTAAAAGTTAGATAAAAATCGAGATTTGCAAAGTCATTGTTGCTAACTAAGAATGGTGTGACGGTCGAAATATCTAACATTCTAAAGAAGGTATATTCCAACATAATCTTAAAACCTTGAAAAATCAAGAATAATGTTACAATTTTCAAAAAAATACGACGGTCAGAAAAAGGTAAAAGAGTATTTCTATAGTTAGCTAAATAATACACAAGCTCTCCTAATTTTTCTAAGGAAAAAATAATTTAAATTATAAATGAACTAAGTAGCATAGCTCAACAGTAATTGACATGTTTAAATTGAGATAGGATGTTTAAATTCTTAATCATTTTTAATAAGATCACAACATCTATTATTTTTATTCTACATCACTAATTGTTAGTGTGCATTGATATAACAAATCAAAACAAGCTCAATAACTTAATGAATAGATGATACATCTCTCTTCACAACGCAACAATAAAAGCATTAATGATGTAGATATCATAAAAAACAAAGTAGAGAGACTTTGGAGTGGGAGCACTATTCATTGTGGCTTTGCAAATACCCGAATGGGTGTCTCAAATTCATAATGTCAATGCCATATAATATAACGTAACAATCACCTCATTATATTTCCCTTCTTCCAAAAAGATAAACCATTTTCATATTCTAATCATCTTTTTATTTCTGACGTCATTCTATTTCATAAATTTTTTAGGATTACATCATATATGTGTATATATATATAACGTGTTATAACCTACGTATTTATCTAATTTTATATGATTAATATTTTGTCAAAGCGAGTTTAGCTATACACTAATTAACATGATCTTTCATCTTATAAATAAATAACGTAACAAATTTGATTCTCAAACTCTCAACTCAACCGCGGTAGTACTAAAAAAATAATAATAACGAGATATTTTGCTTTAATAATTTTGTATCGATACATCTATCTTTATACGTTAATTTTCATTACTTGTGCATAAAAAATTTACATGGTTAAAGTCGTATGAAAAATACAAACCTCACTTTATCATATATATTATAATTTATATCAAAAGGTATAAACATATAAATGTGCAAGGAGAATTCAATAATTCCAAACCAATTACATAATTATTTATTAACAAACACTATTGTTTTATTATATTTGTTGTTTCTTAGTTTTTTAGGGTGAGATGAACAAATTCAATCATCATTTTGTTTTCATTCTCTTTGTTTTTACTTGAAAAGGAAAAAAAAAATAAAAGATTTCTTCTGATAAGAATTAATTTGATTCTTAGTTATTATTAATTATTT
This sequence comes from Cucumis hystrix, assembly GCA_025688845.1. Classification (NCBI taxonomy): domain Eukaryota; kingdom Viridiplantae; phylum Streptophyta; class Magnoliopsida; order Cucurbitales; family Cucurbitaceae; genus Cucumis; species Cucumis hystrix. Next base: position 17,913,231 of record CM046890.1, on the reverse strand, counting down.
TGAAAATTATACTTATTTTGATGTAAAACATTTTTTAATCACATAGGTTTCATGTTTTGTAATTATACACTTAATTTCTTAGCAAAGAAAAAATATATTGTATAAAAAAAGTATTTTCCTTCTTTCCATACAACTTCTTTAATTTTTAAAACATTCATAAGTTTATTTTAAAAAACTAAATGGTAATCAAATGAAATTTTAGTAATGGTATTTTTTTTGTTTTCGAAGCATTAGAGTGTTTTTCAGCAATGGAGGATACATATATATACTTTTATAGGGATACAAAACTTAATTAGATTTTCACTTTAATATTGGTAATCTGTTGAGACGTAAGATATAGAGAGTCGTTTGATGTTTTGTTACCTATCCTATTGGGTGTAAGATACACTGTGTTTATGAAGTTACCTTAATTTGCATCCTCTTCAAATGGTTAGTCACGTAGTTTTCTCAGTCGAATTTTTCATTTATCGTTTGCAATGGTTTGAGGCTTCTCTTGAACTGACTTAATTAAACACGTTCTAATTCTCATTGAGATTTTTTTTTTTTTTTGAGTTATGCATGCTTTTTCTTTTTGTAAATTTCTTTTTCTTATTTCTGTTTTTGGTTGTGTGTTTCGACCTCGGGCTATGAAGTTTATTACAATTCAATATCTTTATTAAAAATGAAAAAAAAAAAAAAAAGGAACAAAATTTTACCGAAATTGGAAGAGATCAAACCATTGATTTTAGAATAGTATTTGATGTCTTTATCAAACTAAGCTCACTTAGGCACTCGAACAAGTTCTTCTAATTAAAGTTGTGATACATATATATAGAAGATTGTATGTATATATATATATACACACAAACAAAAAGGAACCTAATAATCTTGAAGAATCTTGGAATGTTGGAAACAGAAAAGAGCAAGAACTTAAAGTAATAAAAATATTTAGGCAGCTTATGTTCGTTTTTTTTTCTTTTAAAGAATAGAATAAAAACAATTTGCTAATTGGCACTAAACTACATTGTACATTTTTTGTCATTAGTTGCAAATTTTCATATGTTCTGTTTATGATCAACTTTGCAAATGGATTGTTTCAATATTAACAATTTCAAACCATCAATGTCCTCTTTTTCCTAAAGTTTTCCTTCATTCGTGTAATTGACTTTTTCATAAAGTTAATAAAACTTAGAATGTTTGTTTTTTTTTTTTTTTTTTTTTTTGTATTTAAAGTTGAATTTCTATATAGTTCACATCTCCTATAGGGTTCTTCCCTTTCAAATGTTTTGATATAGCAAAAAATCCAGCCAAGGAAAACTCCCTTGACATTATATTCACGTGTAGTAGGTGGAGAAGTAAATTAAACATCGTATACCATCTAAGCTTCGGCTACATACATTCTTATACATAGGTTAGTTTACAATGATGAAGGAAGCAAACTTTTAGGGAGGAAGACTTCATTGCTATAATATATGGTATGTTTACGAGGAGAAAACTAACATTTTTCTTACTTTTTTTAGAAATTTTGCATGTTGAATCTCTTTGGACATTGCAGTCCAATACCCGTTTAACATAATTGTGTGACATTGTTTCTTTTGATGTTCTCGGGTTTAGATCATCAAGTCATGCTCATTTGAGTGTTGCAATGGCTTGGACGACGAGTGTGCCTTTTTAGCCTCTTCTCTTCTCTCTTCAAGCCTTATGTCTATTCTTCAACCTTCTCAAGACAATTTTCTTTCCGTTTTTGGCCAATTGCTTAGTTACCCCAAATCATTGTATACTACACATGCATTTAACCTAAAAAACAATTGAAATTAATTATGAACCCTACAAACCACTTTTCTAATGTTTTCAATTCATTATTAAAAATATAAGAAGTAAATTGAAATATTTAAAAATAATAGGCCTCACATAAAAATAAAAAAAATAAAAAAAAACCTTCAATAATATATATATACACACACAAAAGCACCAATGGGATATGGAATCCCTAAAAAGTGAAGATAAGAAAATACTTTTGAGCAATTTGTCCCACTTTCATTGATGATTAATGCAATCTCTTTCAAAAAGTTCCATCTCCTTCCAACCAAATGCGACTACTCGACCTTGAAATTTTAAGCATCTTTTTCTTTTCTTTGTCCTCTCCAAAAAGGCTTTCTAGGGTTTACATCTTATTGCCAATCAAACTTCATTGCTTATTATTTTTTCACTTATCTTTTTAACTTTTCTTTTGAACAAATATACATTATAATATCATTTTGGTCTTGTATACTTTAGAGTCGATCGAAAAATCTTTCATTCATTTTTTCTTTATTGCTTATTTATGGTTTGATTTTTAAATTTTCTTTATTATTTATTAGTATTTTTAACTCTAAGTTTTAAAACTAATATTCATCTATCATATTTTCTGAAAGGAAAGTTATTATTCTTTTAAAAGTAAAAAAAGTGAATTGAAAAGGTTCAAAAACTAAAAATAAAAGTTATTAATTAATAATTACTAAATCTTTTGGTATGCAGTACAAAGTATTATATCATATACTCATATTGGTGTAAATGAAAAATTGATATATCTTATGATAATATATCTTAGGTTTAATATACATAGACTTATCAATCTATTCATCTTTTGATCATAATTAATTACATCCCAATAAAAAAGAAAAAAAAATTAGGAAATAACTCACCAACACTTTAAGAAAACAAAAACAAATCAAAAGCTAACAATTAGAGTGGACCAAAACAAAAGGGAAAAAGAAAAACAAATAAATAAAGGAAGTTTATTGCTAAGCCATTCAATATTCCTTTTCATTTTTATTTTGGCTTTCTTGTTTACTATTTTTATGCACATGAGTCTTTCATAAATATTTTTCTTACCAAAATTATTTATATTCTTCAAACATTTTCAAATATAAAAAAAAAAAAAAAAAAAAAAAAAAAATATATACAAAATATATTAAAATTTAAAAAATTTTTTAAAATTTTTTTAAAAAATTTTTGCTTTTTTTTTTACTTGTTTTTTTTTTTTTTTTTGGCTATCCATAAGAATTTTTGTAAAAGGAATTTAGTTTTTACTTTTAAAAAGATTTTAAAGTAACTTTTATAAATTTAAATAAGGTGTAATTAATAGGCAAAAAGGGACAAAAAAAAAAAAGAAGTAAATTATAACAAAAGATATTTGAAAAAAAAATAGAAACATTAAAACATAAACCTTTCTTGAAATAAAACTAAAATCCCAAAAAATTGGAACAATATAGAGAATTCAAAACAATTTGTTTTATTCTTTTTTTAGGCAAAATTCTCTACTTTTAAACAAAGATCAAAGAAACCGAATAATTCACTTCATAATTATTATGACAAGAGATGTTTATACTTTTTTTTTCTTGGCTTTTTTGAGCATATATGAAATAATTCTTTTTGAAAAGTCAAATAATTATTTTCAACAAATCAAAGAAGAGAATTTTGTGAAATTGATGGGTTTTTTTTTTTGGGGTTCAAAAGCAATCAATACCATATTTGTTGGCTATAAATAAAGTCAAAACTTCATACAGAGTGAAGCCACCTCTCATCAATAATAATATACAATTCCAATTCATTATATTTGATTGGAGACCATATCTTTATTTATAAATTTATTATTCAAACTCTTGCCCTTCCATTCAATGTGCCTTTTTTTTCATCTTTGTTAATGGGAGACTTTATGTGTTGGTTTTATTATGATGGAAGAAAATAGAATCTCTAAAAAGAAATTTTAATTCATATCATTAGTACTATCATCTTAAAGTTTATTTAATTCTCAAGGTTTTATATATATATATATACAAGCTAGATTAATTATTATACTCTCGGAATAATCTTAGGCCTATGATTCATTTGTTTAATTCTATAGTAAATATTTTTAATTTAAACAAAAAGATTAATGTCAAACCATCCATTAATTAATGTGTTATATATGTTGTTGAAATTAGTAGGTAGAAAGAAAATATTCTCTTGATCACTTTTTTTAGAGATGTTGATTTCTTAACACTCACCTTATGTAGTTTTATTATTTTATGAAAAACTATTCTAAATACTTTAAATATTAATATATGGAGAAGAAATTAACAATATTGTATGAAAGATTTTCTAATAGCATATTTCAAAAACATTTTGATCCCAAAATTATGGTTAATCTATATTTTTTTTTTCTTTCTAGAGTGATTGTCTATTCAACAAATAGTTTAACCACAAATTAAAAGGATTGAAAGTAGGAATTAGTTAATGAACACAAATGTTAAGGATTCAACTTTATGTTTTTTTTTAAAGAAAGATATTTGATCTTTCTCAAGCTATGAGGCAATGAGGAAAACAAAATATACACTTAATATTTTTAAAGAAAAACTGATTGTTTAGGTTGGAATAGGGTTGTTTTTTATTATAGCAAAATGCATTAAAATATTCACAAATATAACAAAATTTTACTTTCGATCAACGATAGAACGCAATAAATTAATATTTGTGTTGCGATAGACCCAGATAGTACAGATAGCAGTTTATCACGGTCTATCCCTAATATAATGTGTTATTTTGCTATATTTGTAAATATTTTCAAAACTTTTATCATTTAAAACAATTTTCTAACATAGCAATATAACATGTATATATACACACACACATACATTTATGTATGTAACAAATATTTATTGTTTGACAAACTCCTTTTGTATCAATTATTAATGGATCAACTTCAAAGGTTTATTGACATTAGAGACTACTAACGTTGAAGAAGGTGTTTAATGTCGGTCAAAAACGAATATTTAAAGACAGTTAATAACATCGTACACTACCAAAAAAAAGGGGCTCTCCCGACGCACAAAATCGTTGGAAGATATATGAAAAGCGTCGGAAAAGGCTTTCCCGACACATATGTAAGGTATATACATCCACTATACAAATAGTTCAAAACGTTTATTAAACCGCCCTTAGCATTACATTTCTAAAATAAATAAATTAAATGAGATGACTATAATACCCTACAACCATCTATATATATAAGTAAGCAATCATATATCTTTCATATTCTATAAAAAATTTATATCTCTATAGATCTTTAATCATAACAAACACAACAGTTTGCAAATACAAGCTATACATTCAGGTTTTTCTAATTTGATAAGGAAATAAAAGAGCAAATACAACTAAAAGATCTTTTATTATTAAAATCAAGTTCACATCAATTGAGGGCAAAAGAATTACCTTATCGGGATCTTGTTATTCCTTGATGTCGTATGGACTTTCTCCCTCGTTAACATCCATAATTCTTGAAACCTAAGATGAAAATGTTGTTGGTTAAAGTATAACATTTTTCATAAAATGCTTGTGCATCAACCCATATGCATTCAAACATCAACCATTCAACCATTAACCATTCAAACAATCTCAATGTATCCACTATCTTGTAGCAAAATCAATCTCATCAATATCAATTAGTAATTTCAAAGAAAATGAAGTATCTATGACCTAGTCACAATGGAATGTGGACGTAGCCACATATGGGTACCACCACATCTAATTATTTATGTTCTTATATTGTTACTACATATAGAAGAAAGAAGGCACAAAAATTAAAACCATAGGGGAACTTTAAGGTATTAGTTTCAAAATTCAAAAAACTGGAACTTTGATGAAAAACATTGTGTAACCCAATTTTGAGGCCAAAACGGATGTTTTTTTGGAATAAAGGGGGACAAGCTGCGTACGGCATCTTGCAAGGGCATAGATCTCGAAAAGTTACATGGAATTAAAAAAAATTTCACAATAATAACAACATTCCACAACATTCATCCATAAACTAAATCTAATTCAACCACTCCTACAAAATAAAATATAAATCCAATTCAACCACGAACTATAAATTATAAAAGCAACACTTTTCAACCAAACCTTAATTACCAAAATGTACGCAACAATAACATTCACCAACAATATTCATCCATATACAAATTATTTGAGGCAACATCTACAATCCACAATATAACCTCTCCCCCCTCCCCCCACATTCAATATAACCCTCTTCGAATTTAATATAATTCCTAAATTCAAATTGGAATTCAAATTGAAATTTTGAAATTCAAACTCAACTTCAATCTCAACTTCAATTTTAAATCCTAACAACACTTGAAATTCGAATTCAATACTAAAACCTACCACTAATTCAAAATCTAAAACCTAAAACTAATTTGAAATCTAAATACTAAAACTAATTAATTAAAACAAAACAATAAATAAACTAAACTAAACCACTTACCGGAATGAAGAGCGACAGCGACAGATGCAGACAAACGGTGGGACAGGGACGACGATGAGAGACGGCGTGGATTTCTCTCCTTTTCGATCTCTCTCTCAACTCTCTCGACCTTCTCCTTTTCAGTTCTGTAAATTACATAACTGAAGTGGATTATTATAAGAGAATTTTCGATGCACATTGAAGACGTTAGGAGACACCCCCCTATTCCTGACATCATAAGTAAAACGTTGGGAATAGTTTTCACACCTCTCCCGACGTTTTACTTATGACGTTGGGAATGACTAAACTTTTCCTGATGTTGTGCAAAGAGACGTAGGAGAAAATGTGAGAATTAAATATTTATTTATCTTCTCCCAACGTCTTGAACCACGGTGTAGAATACTTGTCTCAATCGACGTGTATTTTTTATGTGTCGGAGATGGGCCTTTGTTCCGATGTTGCTTTTGCCGACACATTTTTCTACATTAGGAGAGCCGCGATTTCTAGTAGTGTCTTTAAATGCCATTGCCAATCAACATTGTGCTCCTATAATATCGATTTTGAATTGACATTATAGCTCACTTTTGTGCTAGTGACCATCATAATTTATGCAAGCTTGTCACCAAAATTTGCGACTGCTCTTGCTACCCTTTTATTGGCTACTAACAACGCTTTCATTTTCCATGAGGAATAATTGTCTTTTCAATCCAATCATTCATCTACAAAATTGATTTGTGATTCCACAGGCTCTATATGGGCTAGGGCTAGATTCTATTTGGGCCCAAGGCTTGTTTTCACCAAATCTCGGTTTCAAGCCCAACTCTTTCATTCGCCCAATTTTCATAGTAATGGGCTTCGGATAATTCCACATTTGAGCCTAATTAGGATTAATGTTTGAATTTAAAAACCAAAAAATGAATTAATTACCAAACAAATATATTTTTTAAAAATTAACTTTCAAAAACAAAAATAAGAGTTACTATACAAGTTCTAAATAATTATCAAATGGACCCTTAGAAACTTAGAAGTTTTCGCCTAAGAATTTTCATGTTAAAAAACTTGAATTTTGTGTAACCTAATTTTTCTTTGTATGGTGATGAATTTCTTGGTAATTTATAAGACTTATAAGGTGAAATTAATAAGTAAGCAACCTCACGAATTAAAACTCAAATATAGATTCTTCTTTTTTTAAAAAACTCAATAATAGATGGTAAAGCGAACAAGTTCAACATACACATGAACCATGTACTATTAACTATTTAATTCTCTCTCCACAATATTATAATATACAAAAGTTTGACGTAACACTTTACACTCAAATCTCGACATTTCTTTGCATCTCCCTGCAGTATAACTAATTAACTCTATCTATCTCTACTTGTGTTAAATTACTTTCAAGAGTGATCAAGACTATTCACACAAACCAACACAAGACTTTCAATATATTTTGTCGTCCTCACTTAAACGTCACATTTACTTTTTAATTCTAAGCTATGAAAATTCAACAACTCCGCATCGATCATATATTTTCATATTACAATCATTAATTTCACAACGAAACCCCAATATAACAATAACACCCGCATACTTTATGGAGTATATAATATGTTGGAAGTAATTAATGGCAGTGGGTAAAGAATTTAGGAGAGATCATGATCGTGTAAAGATGAGATAAAAAAAGAGGAGTATAAATGAAGAATATTAGGGTTTGAATTATTGATAAGAAATCACAATAGTCAACACCAAACTCTAATTTCAATTGTATAGTCTTAAAACGTTTGAATTCCATGTATCTTAATCGCACGCTCACTTTATATATACATATATAGCGGCTCCTCCTTTTCTGCCCTTACCTTTTTAACTTCATAAAACCACAAGAGTGGGTTGGTGCTCATCTTTTTTCTTCTTCTTCTTCTATTTCTTTCCAAATTCTTTTGATGATAAAGATTTTGTTGTGATTTCGAAAACGACTTCCAAACTCATCAAAGTTGAGGGAACCTATCGTTCATGAAGTTTTTACTGTAATAATCATTAAGGCCTCAATTTCTTCTCTTTATTTTTCGTAATTGGAAATTCCCTTTATTGTTCGTTACCTTTTCTTAATGGAAGAATGAATATAATGAACAAATGACATTTTTTTTTATTATCAATCGCTTTTCTTTAATTTTAGTACAATAGAGATAAAGTGATTCGACCTACACTTTTTTAGTTATTAATACATCTATATGTCAGTTACGTTGCACACTATCTTCATTTCGACTTAATATAACTTAATTATGCACTAAAAAGGGTTAACTTTAACTGTAAAAAGGGTTGCCCCACATTTTTGTTCTAACAAAAAGTGAATAATTTTTTTGGGAATGAGAATCCCATATGAATCATACAATGCATGAACCTCCAAATCTAACCTTAATGGAGAAAAAAAGTGAGGAAACATTATGATTTCCCAATTGAAATAGAAAAGTCCATATCTTTGCAGTTATTATCCTAATTCCATCATTCTTTAAATACTTTATTTCCTAATTTCAACACACCTAAAACCATTTTCTTTTTTTAGTAATTTTTCTTTTAAATAAATTTCCAATTACAATAATATTGTATAATTCTTGGTTTATTTATTTAAATAAATATCTCTATATTTTTCAAGTTTATCGGTAATTAACATCAAATTATTTCATTCCTATAGTCACTATAAAACCAACTATATAGTTTTCATATATTCATGATTTCTGTTTAGATAGGATCATTTTCTTTCATTTATGTGCATATTCTAAACTCGATGTAAAAGTATATATTAGAAAGAGAGTGAATAGTAGAAAGGCATATAAATTAAAGCAAAAGAATTAAAAGGGCCACGTGAGTGTTTGATATTGAGAGAATCTTTTAGATTTGAGAATGAACTAAAAAAGACCACAACTTTATTGAAGATGAGAATGTGACTCATATTTGATTCTTCTAAGATATCATTAAATAATTATTGGGGGAAATAACCTTAGTTTATACATTCATTTTTTCCTATTGGTAAGATATATGCATCCAATTAAATAAGCTAGTTTTCACATACTCCACACCACAAGATTTCATTCTTACCTACCTCTTTCATCTATCATCTATCATATGTTTTCCTAATCTAACTAATAAAATTTTTCAATCCTTACAAAACAATACACTTGTAAGTTAATTATCTATATATGCTAAATTAAAAATATAAAGTTCAATTAGAATTTCTTCTTGTGAAGTCAAAAGTTCAAAACTTTAAATTTTTTGCAATATTAGTTATAATATAATTGCCAAAGTATACACAAATTTGTCACAAAATAATGACCAAACATAGTCACTAAGAAAAAGAAACTACAATAATAATAAAAGCTAAAACAACCATAAAACAACTAAAACGGGAGATACAAATCGGACCCAAGATAACATTAACTTTCTTTTTTTTTTCTTTTATAAAGATAACACAAGATCATAGAGAAACTATAAATCAATGAGATCTTAGCAATTAGAATCATGAATATACCATATATATGTTTGCAATGTCACATATATATCCTTGACAAGATCCAAAGTTTTTCTATACATAAAAAACGAAAAAACCCATTGATCAACTTATAAAAAGAATTGCAAGTAGGAAAGTAAGGAAGGTGGAAGATGTGTTGTCATTGAGCTGTGTTTATAGCATTAAGTATTAAAGAAAGGGTTATTTATAAGAGGAAAGCCATCAGCATCAAATCTTTATGCATGATGTATTCATTAATGATGAGAACAATTTCACTTTAAGAGTATTCCCCAAAAAGCCTTATCATTATCTCTCTCTCGTTCTCATTTCATCCTCTCTCTCTCTCTGATCTCAACCCCATCAACTTTGTAATTATAAGATATTGATATTTTGGTAAACAGACGATGGAAGCGAATGGGGAAGCCGCCTGCCAGCTGCCTATAAAGATGGAAGAGTTTGGTGAATCGGATTTAACTTGGATTATCATTAATCCCTTTGCTAATTACATCTGACGTGTTAACTCCACCCTCCTTAATTCTTCTTTTCTTTTTAATCAATTATATTTTAAAAAGATAAATCAGTTTTTAATCTTAAATTTTTAAATGCTTCATTATGATCACTTCTTGCCCATATCAATATGGATATATAATGGTAACTTACCAACCATCAATATTATTATTGGCTTTGTAATAATATTAAAATCCACCAATAACCATTTTTAACATACAACTACAAACTTAGTTCAGGAACTGAGACAACTCTAACACATACAACTAACATCTACTGGGAGACTTCCAAATTGGATAATTTGCATAAAAGACTTCCAAATTGTATAAACACGATTGATAATTTTCAAAAAAGACTTCCAAATTGAACTAGTGTATCTTAAGCAGGGGAGCTGAAGAAGACTTAAACCACCTATTTATCTCTTGTTCTTTTCCTAAATCTATTTGGGAAAAATTGTGCACAGTGCTTAAATGGAATTTTAATCAACAGAGTACTGCCTCCTTTTGTAAGTATGTGTGTAGAGCTGGGCAAAAAGATCAAGAAGGATATGATCATCATCTTCAACTCTGTGGTTGCTTCCCTATGGTCCATCTGCATTGAAAGAAATAACACAGAACTTTCATTGACAAAGATAAATCTCCCAATGAGGTATGGGAAGACATTCGAGCAATAACCGGTCTTTGGACTAGTAGATCTCCCAATTTACCAACTATTCGACCAACACTGTAGCTTTAAATCTTAATGTTAGCTTTTCTTAACTTGTACTTTCTTGAGTTGTTTTGGGCTTATCTCTAGCCTTTTTTGTTCTTTCTTGTTCTTGTACTTCCCTCTTTATTTATTAATAAAGTGAGAATGATAATCATGCAACGAAGATGTCCACCTAATGAAAATGTTTTTGTGCACCTACTAACTCAAAACCGTCTTTTTTTTAAATAAAAAAAAATACTATTGAAAAATTATGTATCAATAAACAACAACACTTCAAAATTTAAAGACTTGAAAAAGATAACCGATCATTAGGGATAAGAGGTCGAGGGGGTTGATGACTAGTAACTGAGACAAGGATCGATGATTACTAACAATCGACTAATCATCAATCCTAGACTTAATTACGGGTGATCATGATCATTAGTTGTTGACGATAGCTGATTGTCATTAATCTCTTCATTTTTTACTTATTTGTCAGATCCAATTCTACCTACAACATTAATCCTTGCTCTAGCTAAGTTAGGTTAAAAAGTATGGTAATTAATGTCCTTTTATTATTATTATTTTTATTTTTATGTACGAAACTTATACACAATATAGCCCCACACAAGAGTGATACAATCCATTTATATAATACGTCATAGATTTGTAGAGCCCACTTGAACACTAGTGGAGGTCTTGCTAACAAATTTTAAATTAAATCCACTATTCATATATAACACTGTTAAGAAAGTTACATTAATTATTCCAAAAGAAAATTATTATCACTCCAATTTTCTAAAAATCTTAATCTAATTACACTTCTTCTACCTCTAACTTTAAAAAATGTTGTTAAAGGACTCGCACAATATTCTTGTTTGTAGAATTGAAAGTTGAAAAATATTGTAGAGAAATGGTAGAATAAAACACAGAGCAGTATGTTCTTGGTTTGATATTAATACGAATGGTGAACCAATATACCTCCATTTTCCTCTTCTTCCTCTCTCTCCCTCTCTTTGATTTTCCCAAATAACTCTGATCCACTCCTTGGCCATTTCTGATAACTTTGACAATCACCTTCTACAACTACTACCTTAATTTGGCGAAGACCACCTTCGATAATCATTTTCAATCACCGCCTTTGATGTTCAACTCTCCATGCAACTATCAACTCCATCGATCATTTCTAACAACTAACTCTAATGACCAACTTAATATATCATATAAAAAAAATGTCGGTTTAAAGTATTTTTAAATACAAAATTCAAACTATTAGATCATAGCGATTGATAGTCATCTTATATTAGTAAGTTTATACCCTCATAACTTTGGTTTTGTTTTCATCTAAAACGTCTCATACAATTAGAGATAATTTTTCTCCTTCATGAAGATCATTCTTTTATCAAGCTAATGTGCATAAGACTTTGATCTCATTCCAACATTTAGCATACATGCATAATATATAAATTTTAACCTACGCAATTTGACGTAGGATGACATAAAAAAACCCTAAAAATGGTTGAGTGACATACGTTTTTCTTGTATACTACACTCATACATTGTACTAATGTGAGTATTTTTTGTTTGTTTGTATATATATGAAATAAAGAATTTTTCAATCTGAGTTTAGCTCAACTGGCACTTGTATGTATCTGTGGACAAGAGGTCTCGGATTCCAAAAAAAAAAATACAACCGAAGGGTTAAAACAAAAAATTATTCAAAAACTTTTTATTATAAAACATAACATTTTAAAATATGGTAATTGAATAGACACATGAAACCAAAAAGGTTTAACCAAAATATGTATTACTTTATCTGCCACTAAATTAAGTAATGAAACAACATTCCATTGAATTTTTTATTTGATTAAGAAATCATTTCTTTTCTAAAAGATTATATAAAATATATAGCTTTATAGATTGTTCACACACATAAATACACACACTTTGCACACCAAATCTTTCAATCTATTGAGAAGCTTCTCCCCATTAATATAACAAAAAAAGTTAATGGATAAGGAAGAACAACACTTTAATGGTTCATTCTCAACTCCATTTTCTCACCATTTGAATTACAATAATCTTCTCAATCATCATCAATATCTCTCAACTCCTCTTTCTCCAAATTACAAGCTTCACCATTGCACACCACAAACTCAACACCAGGTTTTCCTAAACCTTTTTTTTTTGTGTGTGTGTGTTTTCATAATTTTTCATCTCTTCTGAAATCCTCTTTTGATCTAAAAATGGTTTTGTTAGTGTTTTATAAACATATAAATTAGGTTAAACTATATTGCAAATTTGGTTCTTGTGGTTTGAAAAAAGTTGGTAATTTAGTGCTATTACTCATCAAAGTTAATCAGGTTATATTTTAATAATAGGGACTAGATTTGTACTACTATTAATCGAGTTATGTTTTAACATGATATCAACGTTAGAGTTGATCTATATTAAACTATGGCATGCCATCTCACTTGTTAGGACTTCTACAAGTTTTCAAATCACCTAGTACGTAGTAATTTAAAAAAGAAAGTTAATATATATATTTTTTGTTTGTATAGGAAGAAGAGTTAATGGAAACTCTCATGAAGTTGCCTGCAATTGGATTAAAGCTTCAAATTTCACCCTCGTTGTTAAAACAAATGCAAAGAAGCACACTATCCAAAAGGAAGAGGATCATAAATAATGCAAGAACAGATCATCATGATGGTGAAAGGTTAAAGGCCTCCATTTTAGGTGCATTGATGCTTCAAATTGGGTCTTGGCAGGTAATATTTTTGTCGAATCTTAGAGAAGTTGTACGTTCGTCGATTTTCTTATCGTAAAATCACAAGACCGAGTGATCACTTATAAATGTAAAGATAGATCATTATTATTTTGCAACTATTGATAATATATATGGTGATTTTATGTGGTAACTTCGTTAAGATCTTCTTTTTTTTTTCTATGGTACTTCAGTTAGTGGCTAAAAATGAAGGTGACTTGGTTGCAAAATTCTATTTTGCAAAGAGGCAGCTTGTGTGGGAGATTTTGAGAAATGGGCTGAAACAAAAAATTGAAATTGAATGGTCAAACATCATAGGCATCCAAGCTTTTCTTGAAGAAGACAAACCAGGAATCTTGGAAGTAGAGGTAATTAATTAACTATATATATTACTTCTCTTTTTTCATAGGGTTTAGTAAGTTCGAGTGTTTCTAGCTAAACACAAGGTTTGCTTATAGTTTGTTCCTCTTTGTTGATCTTTTCAAATATATTATATGCAGTTAAACCATCCGCCAAAATTTTATAAGGAGATCGAACCTGAGCCACGGAAACACACGCAATGGACAGATGGATCGGATTTTACAGAAGGTCAAGCTTATGTAAATAGGTATAGTTTTGCAGTTTATATATGTTTACTACAAGAATTAATGATCAAAATAAGTTTATAAAGTTAATAGAGATCATTTTATGTGTTTTGGTAGGAGGCATTGCATTGTGTTTCCTCCAAAAGTGTTGGACAAACACTATGAGAAACTAAAAGATAAGGATAAGCATTTGTTTGAGCTGAGCCAAAGGCCATTCCCAACTTTACATTTCTCCTATTTCTCTTCAGAAGTTGCTTTCAATAATCAAATTTCTTCTATTATTCAATTTGAGGATATAATGTTCAACAAAATCCCTTCTTTTCCACCCCATCTTTCAGCTAATGAAATTCACAGCCTAACTTCACCAAAATCGGGTATACACATTTCTCTTATCACTTTTTTAGATTTGTAAATCTTTTCTTTTTTTAGACAATTAATTTGGTTCCTTGTACTTAATTTGGTTGTAATTAATTAATTGCGAGACATGAAGAATGTCGATCTCTCAAAGTTAATATGAACACAGTTTAAATGGAAAAAAAAACACGTACGTTTTTTAACGAGATGTTGGAGTACTGCACTATGAAATGAATGATATATTTAAGATATTATTACATATGGGTAAGTAGATAAGAATAAATGAAAATTTACATTTATTACAACATTTTGTAATTTTCCTTACAATTTTGTCTTATAGTTGTTGATTACAATACACCACATTTCAATGAGATAATAACCCATCAAGACCAAAGAATGGAGGTGTTGAACAAAGGAAACAGCATGAGAAGATATGAAGCTGAAGCATCATCAACCAATTATTACAATAATCATGGATATGATCATGGTCTTGACAATGCAAATCCAATGGCTTCTATGTTTTGGTTGGGACAAAATGGTGAAGCAGCTGCTGCAACTAATTTGAGTCACCAACAAAACAAGAGTTACTACGATGATAATATTGAGTGTTTCAATGGAAGTGTTATGGACATGAGAACCCCTCAGCTTCCAAGTGGCCACTTTTTTTAGTAATCACTCTAAACGTAACGTAAATGTACTCTAAAACCTTCCAAATTAAATGAATGAAGAATTGTCTATTACATATAATCGTAGTTTATTTCTATTAATTTGTATTCTTACAAATCAACGTCGGAAGAATTACAAATGATTGAGAAATTGAATTAAAATAATGAGAATGAGAAACAAAAACGTAAAACAGCGAGATTGAGACGTGAGTGTTTCGTTCTTTTTGGTAAGATTCAAATCGTTTGTACTGATATATTGTATTTCTTCAATGATGATCACTGCTACAATCGTTTGTACTGATACATTGTGTAGCTCAACCCTTCTAGTGTATATTGGTTTGATGATCCCTCAAAGATCATTTATTTTCCTAAATTTAACTTTGCATTCTTTTTTTCATTAAATCTTTCTACGATTCTTATTTTGTCACTAGTACTTTTTTTACTTCTATTTTTTTTCCTTTACAGAGCTTTTTTTTTTCATTTACAGAGCCTCTTTTTTCATTAGTGATGAGTTATTTTTGTTTGATTTGTCAAGATGTATTTGGAAATTTTATATATTCAATTCAATGTTTGGTATGATATGATTTTCATAATTAGTAATTTTATAAAAAGTGATTTAAGCACAATTGGTTGAATTCAAGGTTTGGTATGATATGATTTTCAAATAAAAATTGATAAAAATTTTGATTTAAATTTGTAAATGTTTATACTATCTTGTAAATGACAAAGATATAAAGAAACAAAATATAAAAAAAGTTTATATCGAAAATAACAGTCATCTACTAGCGATAGATATGAAATTTTAGACACAATGGACGCAATTGGGTACCTTAAGTTGATACTCGACCCCCTTGCAGCACCGTCAAGCATCGCCCCCATCACCGGAATCCGCTGCTAGTTGCCGATTTTTTGTTATTGGGTACGATTTAGTGGTTTTGTTGAACTCTTTTAATGAGTTTTAGCCTAATTTAATGTTTACCTATTGTGTTTGGGCTTTAGATTTGAGCTTTGGAGGTTGTGAGTGAGATGTCCAGCTGAGTTAAAAAGACGATCGATTTTTTTTTTTTTTTTGCGGTTCAAGGATTGTCGTTGGATTGATTATTGGTGCTGTAAATTGAGTTATAACCCCTAGCTTTTATGTTCTCTTCTTTCAGCTTTCCATTAATAGGCTTGTTTGTTTATAAGATTTAACAAATTAATAAATTGTCTAACTATCCCTCTGAAAGATGGGGTTAATTGGTATCAAAAAGGAGAAAATCACAAGCAACTGATAGTGAGTCTGAAGAATTTGATGACATAGATGATTTTGAACTTTCTGTAAGACACTCCACTGTGACAGGCTTCACTTGAAAATAATAAGCATATCGAGCAAGCCACACTGATAGTATGGAAATTTTCATCTCTGTAAGTAACCTTTTTTTAGTGACTTCTTGAACTTTTCACATGAGAAGAAATGAAATAAGTAGATTTTATCATGCATATTATAGTTATATCCCGTGAAATAGAGAAGTGAGCATTTACTTTGATGGGATAGTTTGGTTTACTTACTGTGTATTCCTTTCAGAAATAGTAGTTTAGATTATTCTTGTGGCAGTGGGCTTGTTAGTTCAACTATGCTCAACAAATCTATTTTGGAAGTTATGTTGGACATGGTCATCATAAATTCATAATTTTATGATCTACGTATTGCTAGTTCCTCCATGAACGTGTGAGATAGTACTTCTTGAAATTATGTACCTAAGACGATTGTTTTTCCTCATGGACCGCCTGTGCATGAGATACCTCAAGAGCTTTTTCTTCTTGTACTATTGATACCGAATGTGTTCGTTGCATGTGTGAACCATTAGTTATAATTAGTGCATATGTGTGTTAACACACTGACCGAGTTTTTCATTTTTCTGGACACTTCGACCCTCCTATTGGCCATCCTGTAGGAACTGCAAAGCTTTCGGAGTCTTCCAGAATCTCAAATACTCAGAATGAAAGTGATGAAGGTTGGTCCCGAGTTGCTCAGATGCATCAAAGTGCTCCCTTTTTTCTTAACAAAGCTCCACTATGCTCGACTCTCGTTTGCCTCTTTTTCCTTCTGAAAATTAGTATAGTTTTGAGTCTTTTTAGCCAGTTTAGACTAATGAAAAAATCAATTTCGTTGAAGAAAGGATTAGGCTGCATGGGGGCTAATTAGTTTGATTAAGTTAAAAAATGGGTGGTTTAGACTCTAGACTTAGAGTGAGCAAGTAGAGCATTCTATATTTATGATGCGTTTATACCTCTGTATTTGCTGTCTTTGCCGTTGTTGACATAGTGTCAACTATTAGCTTTAAAAAATGGTTCTCCTTTCTTGATCACCTTTCTCACTGAAGAATGCCCTCTCTTTCCAACAATTGTAGACGAACATAGAATAGAAATAGGACTAAAGTAATTATGAAAACATGACTAGATATATGTCCAATTGATGGAAATAATGGAGAGATGGGGATCTATATAGTAATTTTCATTGATTCTCTTTGATTATGGCAGTGTACAAAGATGTTAAATGATAGTTATAAATGAATATATATCCTGAGGATTTGTGTAGCTTCTAGGATATGGATGTTCAAGAAGCTATATGTGTTGGTAACTTTCTCATAGGTGCTGCAGCTATCAAAGGCAAATTGCAAGCCTTCAATCAAGTTAGCTCATTTTTAACTTTCTCAAACCACCTCGTGTTCGTTTGAGAAAGTTAAAAAAAAAAAAATCATAGTGTTAAACCGATCAACCAATATTTATCCATCGATAATCAAGATTGATTTGAACATTTACTAAACCGATCGTAGTCAACCGTTGACGGTTTGGTCAAAATTCAACCCCGATCGACCGACGATCACCCATCATTAATCCGTGTCTAATAATTATTTAATATTAAAAATGTATTTTTTGTCCAAAATTGAATAATATCTCTCCCTCAATTAAAAATTCAGTGCAGAATTATTTATGGATGTTAATGTGTATATATATATAGATATATATATATTTAAAAAGAAAAGTCCTAGTGATCAATCTCATGATACATACAATAGAGGCAGAGAGAAAATCTCCCATTTCTTAGAGAATAAAGAAAGAATTCTCTTAAAAAAATTGTTGTTCATCATCGCTCTTCCCCAAAGCCGGATTCAGCTTACGCATCCACAACGGTATGTATCATCATTCTCTTAACCCTAATCAATTAATTAAGTTTATAGTCCCAACCCCTTCAACATGAGTTTTTTAAATTCTCACTTTAAATTAACCCTAATTATTTTCCTTTTCTTTCTTCTTTGTTTATTAATTAATATCTTTCTTTTTCCTGCAACGACAGATATATATAATATATCATATGGAAGAACGAAGAAGAAAGATTCAAAAGAAAATTGCTAAAGAAAATCAAATGCGTCGAAAAAAGTTATTGATGACCTCCATTTTAAACCCTCAATTGCTTCATAATGGGACTTGGAAGGTAAAACTAATTACTCTTTGTTTTTTATATATATTATTACGTTTTTGTTTCTTTTGTTGAATTTTAATTTGTTGCACAGTTTGAGGGCAATGGTATGAAGGATGTATTGGTTGTAAAGCTTAATTTTGTAAGGAAGCAAATATGCTATGAGGTTATGTGGAAGGGGTCTAGAAAAAAAATTGAAGTTGATTGGTCAAATATTGTGGGAATTAGAGCTTCATTGAATGACAATGGATTTGGAATTCTTGAAGTCGAGGTAATAATTAATAATTACTTATTTCATTTAACTATATATCATATACATAGCTAGTTGATAGTATCATTGAAGAAATTAAATTAAATTTAAGTATATACTATGATCAAATTTGTTATTGTAGCTATCACAACCACCTAACTTGTATGAGATACTCAACAACAACAATAATGTAGATAGCCATCGTGGACATAACATATGGGTTGTAGGATGGGATTTCACCCAAGGCCAAGCTCCCTTATGCAGGTTTGATATACATTCAAGCTTATTCATTGATATATAGTTATAATAATGTCTTAATTAATAACTTATACATGGTTTTTCTTTTTCATATATTATAGGGGGCATTTGATTTTGTTTCCACTAGGAATGTTGGACAAACATTATAGGAGGCTTATAAGTTTTGATAAACGTTTGTTTGAATTAAGCCAAAAGCCATTTCCAAGCAATGAGATTCCTTTCTTTTTATGAACAGCAACAACCTAATATTGTTTATCGA
Organism: Cucumis hystrix; assembly: GCA_025688845.1. Taxonomy (NCBI): domain Eukaryota; kingdom Viridiplantae; phylum Streptophyta; class Magnoliopsida; order Cucurbitales; family Cucurbitaceae; genus Cucumis; species Cucumis hystrix. The sequence goes on along the minus strand of CM046890.1, from coordinate 17,893,703 downwards.
CCAAATCAATTTACAATGACTACTTCTAATAATCAAATTCTCCAACTTCCTCATCTTCTTCCTCAACATCTCACCCAGTTTTCAGTCAGACCATCGGGTATATATATATATATATGTATGTATGTATGTATGTATGTATATATGTATAATTAATTTCATGTTTTATTATATACACATAAATTATTAATTAAAATTAACCTATTGTTTTTCTTTTTTGTTTGAATTATTCTCATATATATATATATATATATAGGTTGTGTTCGTTTGCTACCAAGTTCAAGGTCAAATATTAGGACTCCAAATACAATGAACAATAATTATTTCCACTGGAGACCAGTTAGTCCCTGCTGAAATTATAGATAACGGAAATAGTTGTATTATTGGACAAGGAATGTTAATGGTATCAGAGACTATTGGTTATACAACTTGGCATAATGTCGATCTAGTGATGAGTAGATCAAGTAATAATAATAATAACCCACCTGATAGATCATCACAGAATTATTCTGGAGAAGGTTCTTCCCGGGGTTACAACTCCTAAAATTGGACAACTAATGAAAATAGAGTTCGAAAACCCCCTCCTCAATAGTTTCAATGTATACGGCCCTCTTCCCATTTTACTTTTACTTTGTTTTTCCTAATAGAAGATTAATTGTGCTCTTGATGTGTAACCACAATGTATATTGATATCATGCTCTATGTTATATACTCATTACTTCATGTTCGATATATACATGATGCTCTCTACGCTCTACATTTTATGCTTTCATTATTTAGAAGTTTACTCGATAAAGTACTTTATAAAGTAGGTAGGTGCCTTAGGGCCTTAGCATGTGAGTTAGGGCAGGTTCTCAATTTTAATATATAGAATTTGGAAAAGGCCCTCTTTTGCAGTGCAAAACTTTTGGAGGCCCCATATGAAATTTTTTTTGAGGGTCTAATATCTACATAAAATCATTGGTGTAATTGAACTTTTTAGTATACATTATACTATTAATTATCAATTGGATAAGATACTATTTTCATCCAAAAGATTTAGGTTTCATTATTTAATTAACTTTAATATACTTAATAAATTACCTTATCATGTCTATATTTTTAAATATTGCCAAATATATTAGACATAAAATTGACTACTAATTACAAAATTGAAAATGAACAACTGATTAAGTAGAAAATAAAGCTTTCATAAATGTAAAGTTATTTAAAACATGTTTAGTAATATTTTATAACATTCAATAACTAAACTTTTAGTGTAACTTCAATTTTAAGTACCAATTTAAAAAGGGGAATAGTTCGTCCTTGATTGATTCTAAATTATAAAGTAATCAACAATATTTGGTTATTTTGTGACACAACTTTTAATGTAAATTAAGTATATATGATAATGATACATTATTCTTTCCATGCAAAATGTGAATAACTCTCGTTTTCTACGAGCTTTTAAAACTTTAGGATAAACATTAAACAAAAATGGATTATTTATTTACTTATTTATATGTTAAGTTTATTCGTATGCTCATTTGGATTTGATTAGTAGAGACAACAAAAATAATTTTTGAGAAAAAACATTTTTATTTAAACTTGAATAATGAGATAAAGAAATGTTTAAAATAAATTGTTTTAGGCTTGGTGGTCAAATATTTCAATTTTTTTCAAAATCGCTTATTTTCAAAATTAAATATACTTAAAATATTAGATCAAACATATCGTAAAATGACTGATTGAAATGGTCTATTTTCGACCTTAAATGTACATTTCAAGTTAAACTAAACAAACCTTAAATTGAAATAATTTGATAAATTTATCGTTAAATTTTATTTGTTTTCTACTAAGAAGAAAAATGAAAAAAAAATTAAAAATGATTTTATTTTTGTCAAGATTGAAAATCTTTTAGGTTGATGAACTTTCATCGAAATAATAATTTATTCTTCGTACTTCTAAATTTGTGAAGATTTAGACATCTAAACCCTACTAATGAGTATCAATTTAGTCTTAAGTAACGATCTTGTACGAGAAAAGAAGGCCCGAGGGGAACATATGGTGGACACAAGTGTGGGATATGTGTCGTCCACAAAGGGTGGATATTTTTTTCAAACTTTGGTTTTACTATTTTCTTAAATATTGTTTAAAAAAATAGATAACCAAACAATAAATTTGAAAATAAAAGGATTGATTATAGGTTTAATTTTCTCAAACAAAAAATAAAAATTAGAAAAGTGAATAACAAGTTATAAAAAATTACCTAAATTGTTAGGTGTAGATTAATACAAAATAAAAAATAAAAAGAGATAATTATTGTTTCAAATAAATTTAAAATTTATAACCATTATTTTTTTAAAAATAATATTTGAGGTATATATGGTACTTTGATATATGTTAGGGTTAGGAAAAGTCATTTCCAAATGTCATAAGTATTTTTCTAAAAACCATATTCATTAGTCAACTAGGACTATGACACCCTAATATAATAAATACAAACCATCAAATTCCAAAAATATCCTCCTACCAATCATTCATTTTATTTTTTAAAACTATATGTCTCTTACTTTGGAGCTCTGTCTCTCAAATTAAAACACTTTTGTTTTTCCAAATTTCTCAATGAAATTAAAAGGATTGGAAATGATATTTTAGGCTATCACATGCATGATGATCTCTTTGTTTAAATTATACTTGAAATAATGTATGTGTGTAATAGCAATGAGGCATTTAATTTGTAGGCCATGGTAAGAGTTTCACATTTCACACTAACATTTAGATACAAATTTTAGAAAGGAAAAAATTTCCACCTGAGCAAGTCACCACATTAGTTATATGGAAAGGAAAGAGTTAATAGGGTATGATGTGAAATTGTGAATGAAGTAGATTATATGATGTGAGATTTGATATATATTGTCACATCATTGATTGATCATGAATCCCTAGACAATGGATGCTACTGTCCTTTGTGACAGAAATAATGAAACCACAATTATGATATGTCATGTTAAATAAAGTTCTCTTTCTCCATGAGTATATGTCTGAATTAGAGCATTATGTATGTTTTAATTGAGACACTAATTAGAGAAGACATATATATATATATATATATAACATATATATATGTGTGTGGATCCCATGGCTTAGCTTGTTCTCATGGTTAAAGACCACAAAAGATACTGTCTCATAAACACCATAATATTCTCTCCACCTTTTCTTTTTCTTCCTTTTCAACCCTCTCATTCAATTGCCATATAATTTCATCTCCAATGTTTTTCTCTCTTCTTTTCACCTCCTACAAAAGTTCAAAATATCAATCTCACCCAACATGTCAAACTCTTAATTTTTAATGATATAATGGAACTAGTAGATTAACACTTCATGTGAATGTTGAACTCATAAAAATTTCTAATTTGTTAATTTTACTATTTATAAAATTATAAAAATACATATTTTTATCTCTGTCTACATAGCATAAAGTTTTGGGGTTAGAGTTGGTTTTAGTGTAATTAATTAGGTTATGTTAATGAGAGCTCATTTTTAAGTCCTCAATATGTTTTTTAACTTTCAAAGCTATGACCAACTATGTTAAATAAATATGTTATTTGTATGGTTAATTGTAAAAATAAATAAAAGAAAATTTGCATGTGACATCCCTTTCTCAAGTTATGTTATTGACCCATGTGTAATTTATAAAGAGATTAGTATCCGTAAAATTACGTACATTAGTGTAACTAGAAGATTTGTAGTTCAAGTCCTTCGATATGAAAATTATGACCTAAGTTTCACAACTTGTGATCTGTCTCTCTTTTCTTAGTATTAGAATTAACCAACACATCGTTACCCACTCTACTACTAAATTACAACCATGTCAAAATATTTAAGTCTTTAAGACGTTCCTCAATAATGTTTCTATTATTTCTCTTTCTTCTTTCTATCTTATAGAACTTAATTAAAGGTGACTAACATAGAGATTAAAGAATATATATATAAAAAGAGTATAAGTAGTATGATTTTAAAGAAATTAAAGAGTACAGTGAAGTGAAAAAGAAAATGTTAGATTATAGACGAGGTAGAGAGAATAGAAGAGGGAACGGTGTAGACAAATATTTTCTATAAGTTATTAATGATTATAAAAAATTTCGATTTTTTTTCAAAATTAAGAGTAGTAATGTGACTTTTGAAACATCTTCACACACACATATACTATATTGCTTTTCAATGTTTACGAGAGTATGAAATACTCAAGCTATATTATAAAGTATGTGATTTTTTTAAAAAGATTGATAAAGTAGCAATATGAACCATGTGTGGTATTGATTTGATGTTGCAATTTGTTTTTGCATCAAAAGCTGTCCAATATGAACCAATATTCTTTATTTCTTGGGAATAGGGAAAAGAAACAAAAGGAAATGTAGATTATAAGTCTTGTGAATATCTTCCTATTATATATTTAATTTATAGTTTAAAGTTCATTCAATGGTTGAATAACATAAAAAAATATATATAAATCGGTATCTATAATATTTTTTTTTATAAAAAAATTATACGATGAATCCAAGTTTATAGTCATTGAGAATGAGCTATGAATGAATGAACGAATATTACCGAGCATCATCTATTCTATTTTTCAGCTTCTAAGATTAAAAAAACAGAAACAAAATTGACGTATGAAAGACTTAATTATAATTATTTAGAAACTATATAAGTTCACCATCACTAAAGAATGAAATGTAGTCATAGATAAAGATAGTTTAATAATAGTATTGGATTGGATTGATTTAGGTTTTAATTGAATTGAAATAAGATAAGACAAAAATAAAATTAAAAGTGGTGAATGATGATATTATATTTAACGTAGAAGGAAAAGTAGATGATGATGGTGATGGTATAGTTGAAGGGTTATGATTTAGTAGTGGAAAAAAGATAAAGGTAGAGTCAATGTAGAATATAAATAGAGGGAAGAGTATGGGGGAGTGGGAACATGCCACGTGATCCAAATGGGAGATGGCAGAACAACAATTGCTTCCCTTACCTCACTATTAACTTAAATTAAAAGCACTTTTCTTTTTTCCCCCTTTTTTGTTAGATTCTATCATTTATTGCAAAATTATTATTCATGTATTAAAGCTCCTCAAAAAGTCAAATCTTAAACAACTTCACTCCATCTCCTTTTTCTTAACCTTATTTTAATTTTGTTTCTAATCTTTTATTGTTTTTAAATATTGTCTCATTTGTAGATGAAAACGATTACGGATTGAAAAATATATAGTAGTTAAGTTTTACGAGAATGATTTGATTTGCCACTTTTAGAAAGTAGTTTTTTTTACTAGTTGAGGTCGGTCCTTAATTGGACTATAAGCTTTGAGATCTAACTTATTTTCTAATATCAAGAGATAGATAAAGTCTGAAGTGTGAAGATCTAGGGGTAGTAGAATGTGAGCTTGGGATTTTGTGAACTTGTCCTATTCTGGCTTGTGAACTTGAATAATGGTATTGATCATGTAGCTTTTTTTTTGGGTTAGTCGCCGTTATTGCTTAATTGATTTGGTTTCTTCCGTAAAAAAAAAATGATTATGAATGTCTAAGGAGATAATCTAAAGAGGATATATTTTATTGACTAAGAATGGAGGTGGATTCAAGATCTTAAGGAGAGGTGTGCCATTAAGGAAAAGTTACGTCAACTATTTTCCGTGTAACAACGCTTATTTTTTGTGGACGTGTGCTTGGAAATCAACCGAATTTTTGAAAAAAAATGTTTAGGTTGGGTATTCTTGACATGAAAAATGATTCCATAATGATCTTAGAAGCGCCAAGTTCAATGTGACTATACCAATAATAGTAAAGTAGGTACATCATAAAAAACGAGGCATAAACCTGCAGAAGTGGTTTGAAGATATAAGACTCATATTCCCAAAATTGGCATACGAAATTCGATCTATAGACAACCAACCCATGATCCCTTACTTGAGATTAGAAAATGCTGTTATATAGGTGATTTGTGGATTTTGGAAAAGAGGATGGCTTGGGCAACCAATGTGCTTGACTTGAACCAAGCCTTATCAATTTACCTAATGAGGCATGACTCACACATGTCCCGACCCAAAGGATCATTGTAAGCCCTAAATATAGCAAAAATAAGGTCGAAATTGATCCTAAAGAAACACCAAGTCAGGCACACTCCCTCATGCCTCAACCCAACAAGTCAAAGAATAAGTCTGATACAACTCCAAAATCCTAGAGATTCATTCTTACTTCAACTACAACTAGATATTTGCATCATAATAACTCTAGGAGAAACAAGTCCATTATAATACTCAAACTTCCTACTTGCTAAACAATTACACTTTCTGATTTAAGCATCGAAACCCATGTGACAAATACCACACTGGTGTGTAGATATTTCATTTTTACCGGCCACATTCTGCTCAAGTCAAGCTATTGCTTTTTATACACTAGAATTGTCAAGAATAATCGTATCTATCATAGTGTTACTGCAACGTCCTGATTATTACAATCCTTATTTTTCTTTACCTAAACACAATAATCAAAGTGAAAAGCACAACAAAGTGTTAAGAAAAATAAGGATTAGGATATACCATCACATTAATACTATGATAGCCATGAACATCCCTAATGATATAAAGTTACTAGAAGAGAAACTCTTCATTTAGTGTATTGGAAGGTGGCCCCCTTTATTAAAGGGATTTTTTCAAAAATAGAAAAAAAAAGAAGATAAAATTCATTATTTACATTTTTCTTTTGTTGTAAAATTTTCAATTTTCAATTTTTGACTTTTTTATTTTATTTTATAATTTGGAAACCCAAACATTTATTATTGACATAAAGGTGAAGTAAATTTCAATAAATTTGGAAAAAAGGTTATTATTATAAAATAAATATTATTAAAATAGTGGTGGGGTGTTTGTTTGTTTATTATTAATTAGTAGAGAGCTTCCATTGTTGTAGCTTTGAGCTGTATGAACAAAGCACCAAATTCATGGAATCCCCAACTCCCAATCCCCAAAGAAACTCCATTCCTGACCCCCAAACAGAGCTTCAGTCCTCCATCAATGGCGAATCTCTCGATTACACCGACCCCTACCTCTCTTTCGAAGATGTCGATAGCTCTTGCTCCACTCCTTACGTCAGTGCTCCTTCCAGCCCCACCCGTTCCCCCGTTTCCGGCTTCTTTTACAGTGCTCCGGCCAGCCCTATGCACTTCGCCATTACCAAAAACCCTTCCCTTTCCTCCTCCTCTTCTTCCATGGACAACCATTCTTCTTCCTTTGAGTTCGATTTCTCCTCCAGGTTTGCCTCTCATGCCGGCTCCACTTCCATGACCTCCGCCGACGAGTTGTTTCACGACGGCAAGATTCGCCCCATGAAGCTTTCCACGCACTTGGAGTTCCCACTGCCGCCATTGCTGGATTTGGAGATTGGTGATGAAGAAGGAGATGGTATCGTTGAGTTTGTTCGAGGTAGGGATCTGCGGTTGAGGGATAAGTTTCAGCGACGAAGAACTAGATCCATGTCGCCGTTAAGAAACTCTCCGATTGAGTGGAGGGAGGAAGAGAATGGAGATGGAAGCAATGTCGAATGCTCTGTAACAGCTGACCAGGAAGTTTCTGAAGAAAGTGAAGTAATGGAGAAAGTTGAAGGAGTTGCCTCCAATTCCGAGGCTAGTACTCCTTCGATTTCGGCTTCGTCATCGAGGTCGTCTTCATCAGGAAGAAACTCGAAGAGATGGGTTTTTCTGAAGGATTTTCTGTACAGAAGTAAAAGTGAAGGAAGAAGCAACAATAATTTCTGGTCTAACATATCGTTTACTCCCGTAAAAGAGAAGAAATCAGGAGGAACAAACCAGAGTATCGCCAAGCAAAAGTTCATCAATCCATTGGTGGGTCGTTCTTCAGAAGGGAAGAAAGCAAAAGGAGCAGTTGGAGCAAAGAAAAATGGGGTTGGGAAGCCTGCAAATGGAGTTGGAAAGAGAAGAGTTCCGCCATCTCCACATGAGCGTCATTACACAGCTAACAGAGCTTACTCAGAGGAGATGAAGAAGAAGACTTATTTGCCTTACAGGCCAGGATTGCTTGGTTGCTTGGGATTCAGCTCAAAAGGATATGGAGCTGTGAATGGATTTACCAGAGCTTTGAATTCTGTCTCTTCCAGGTAAAATCCCTTCTTAAGATATATAGATTCTTGATGGCTGGTTTCGTTTCTCCTCTCTTGTTTAGGTTCTTCTATAAAATAATGTCTTCTTCTCCATTTTAGTGTGAAAGAAAAGGCTTTTCTGAGTGATGGGGTTCTTCCTAATGAACCCATTTTTGCCACCAATATGGCGGCTCTGTAAATTTATCTCTATGGAATATGAATTAGTTCTCACTTCTCACTGCATCTGTTTGATTATCCTTTTCTTTTTGGTGTGATTCATTCAAACAGAGAAGGGTTGTTTTTTAATTAACTGCATTGAGATTTATAGATTAGTGATTTTCTGTTCATGAAATAGAATGTATTTTGAGCTAAGCTAGACTGCATAGCCAAATATCCCAATTTTGTCTTGGGACCAACTTTTCTTTTGTTGCATCAAATCTTAGGTCCTGTTTATGATGGTTATGCATACTCCGTTGGATTATGTGAATGAAAAACAAAGAGTTGATTGTAGTGACCATTTTGGTTGGCAGCTGTTCTAACAATCAAACTTTCTACTTTTGTGTTCAAAACTTGTTTTAAGAATAGTGTTATTTGGGTAGCTTTCATGGTCAAGATTGATTAAGACTTTTTATAGTTATTTTATATAAACAATCATTAAGATTCCTAAACTTAATAATAAAGTCTCAGTATCCTAATTTTCTAATGTTTGGTTTTAGTTTCTAAATTTTGTATAAAAAGCCTACTTTTGTCTTTGTTTAAAAATTTTCATCAATCATGTACCAAAGATTTAAATTTATTTAGCAACTCATTAACTAACTGTTGGACTTTCAAACACTTGCCTATGCGAAAAAACAATTGTTTGGTTAAGGAAAAAATAAATGTGCCCCTAAGTTTTGCACAAAAAAAATTATTACAAAATAACAAAAATAGCTATGATGAATTTTCTTTTTCTTTAGTGCAGAGCTGAAAGAAATAAAATCTTCAAAAGTTGAAGCATCAAAATAAAATGTAAGCCTACAAATAAACTAAACTAGATAAAAAGGAAAAACAATTATCAAGTCATGATTTCATTACATTTTTGTTCTAAATGTTCTTTTCATAACAATACAAAGTAGCTTCATTTATTTGCAAGTGAATTTGCTGTCCTCCCTTTTTTTTTTCTGGGGGGGGGGGGGGGGGGGGGGGGGGGGGGGGTATGTAATTTGTATGGATATTTGTCTCTCTTTCTGGACATTGATGTATAAAGTAGTTTCAGATAATGACACTAGTCAAATTATATATATACTTTTTTGTAGAACCAAACCCACACAATTTGTCTACTTCTTTTGGCTATTATTGAATTGGCAGCTTCTCTCTTTAGGTTCCATCTTTTTCTTGTCAGTCTTCTTCATGTGATACCTAAATCATTATTTGCTAATACTTCTCCATATTTGGAAATTCATGTGAATTGGTCTTACATGTGAGTCTGTGACTACAAAATATTATTGAAGTCATGAACTGAATCTTGGTACCCACTTATTTTAGATAACAAACATTTTACTGTTCTATGATAGTAGCAAAACATTGTCTAGTACAATTATTCAAAATACATGTTAACTTAGCTCAAAACTCACGTTGCCTTTATCCACTTAGTTTGTGTTCCTCAATAACAAGTCAGATGAACTTTTTTTCCCCGAGCTTAGGAGAAGAAGTACAATTCACGAGTTATGTTCGTATAGTTCGAATTTGTGAAGTGAGTGTATGGTACTACATTAGTTTAGGCTCACACTCATCCTTTAATAGACACACCAAGTAAAGGTTAAGGTTTCATATACTTGAAAGTTTTTTTTAATACATTGTTCTTGTTGTTAGCTAGAGGCTAGAGGTGGTTTAATTGAAGGTGGTGATTTGATGAGATATGGGAAAAAGAAGCAAAGATTGGGGAGCTAAAACAGTAGGAAAATCACATCAATGGTCCCTATAGTAAAGTAGGTCCATTATTGGGATGAGGGTTGGGGTTTGAAGAGTAGAAAAAAAGAGCAATGAATTGGTTGGGTCATTGATATTGATTGGTCAAAACTCAAAATGTTAGGGTTACTGAAAATGAAATGGAGAGGGTCCCATTCTTTTTATTGTCAATAGGTACTCTCTGAATATGCCACCTACCTCTTTAGTCCCCAAAAGTCCTTTCTGCATCATTTCATTTTTTCTCACTCCAACTTCTCCCTCTCTTGAAATGGGCCAAAAAGTTCTTACACACTTAGCACTACACATTTTTATTATCAATAACAAGAAGAAAGAATCACGTACATATTTACGTGAATCATTAATTATATCTATGAGTAGGAGTGAATACTTTGTTTGTATAGCGTACGCTAATGAGGTCTAACGACAAATGTGAATTCAACAAGATTCTGTACTTGGTCGTTCGTTCGATCACTATATATCATATTTAAATTCATTCTGTTTGTAGTGTGAATTTTCTTAATTTTGCTTCTAAGTTCTTTTCAATTTCAATTTTATCTTTGTTGTTTAGTTAAATCTTAAGTGACTAATTTTTATGTGATGTTAAGATGGTGAGTTGACATGTAAACTAATTAAGGGTGTTGTGTAAAAGGGAATAGTAATTATTAATCTACACTCTTTCACTTGAGTTTGAAAGTTCGGTTTTCTTTCTTGTAACTATTGTACTAGAAATAAATCAACTTTATTCATGTTTTATTTGATTATTTTGATGACTTTTATAACGTGAAAATTAAATGAAACAATCAATAATATCCTTTAGCTATATCGAAAGTAATTAACTGAGAAAATAGCTAAAGAAATAGAAAAAGTAAATAAAACAAAAGACTTTGTTAATCCAGTTTGGTAAATACCATTTATGTATGTGGAACTTTCTCTAACAAAAATTTAATCAAAGACAGACTTCTCTTGAATTCGTGTTTGAATCTTTTTTAAGATAAACTTAGGTTTCCTGCAATTCAACTATTTTAGTCTTTCACATATTTTTTATCAACACGTGCAGTGTAAAAATCACTAAAATCACTTGCAGAACTTTAGTAATACATTATCATAAAGAAGCAATTTGACTATCTTCATGAACAATAATTCTTCAAGAGAACTTCTCCAAAATCAATTTTTCATCGATGCGCACGTCGAACTAAGTCAATGGCTTAGTTATTTAAAGATCATGATGATCTTCATAAATTTTTTATGCAAATATAAAGATAAAAGATTCGTATTATGAAGAAAAATATTTTATCTTTAAATAATATTCCTATCTTTAAATAATATTCCTATCTTTAAATAATATATTTTATTTAAATAACCACGTTAATAAAAGTATCTTTTTCTTTTTAATCCTTTCAAGTTTGGAAGAATATGTTCGTTTGGTTTATGAGGTTTAAAAATGTACTTTTTTAGTCTTTAGATTTTTTTTAAGTAAGTTTAAAAGGTTTCTCAAATAACTTGATACTATTATTTTAAATAATTATACGAAATTTAAAACTAGAAGAAAAATTTATATAAACCATATTCTCTAAAACAAAATTTTCTAATTTTTAAATACCATATAATTATTTAAAACAAAAAAATACTTCTAGATCTTTTAAACATAGATTTTTAAAAAGTCAAGAACTAAAATAGTTTGTTTTGAAAACTCAAGAACTAGATATCTTATAAATCTCATAACTAAGATGGTACATTTTTTAAACTTAGAGACCAAATGAACATATTCCTCAAAATTTAAGGACTAAAAAGATAATTTTTTCTAAAATTTTATTTTCCAAATTAAATAGTAGTATAAGAAAAGGTTGTATTTACGTTATGAACAATTAATTACTTCACAAATTAGGATTAATATGGAAAATCAAATCCTAAACCCTAAACAATAATAACAATAAAACGGCCATTATTATTGAGCCATTTATCTAAGAATATGAATAGCCATCTTTAGTATGTCTATAAAAAATGGAAAAAAGATATGAAGAGAATATGTATAGAAAAGATCACAACTCGCAAGCAAAGATAAACAAACAAAATGAAGAGAAATGGCTTTGGCTGCTCTTCTTTGCCTTTGAAGAAAGAAGAGTGAAGTGTAAATTTCCAAAGAGAGAAGAAGAGTACATTGAGAGTCTCAAATAGAGTAATGTTATGATGTAGATTAATATAATGTTCTTTTTTATGTATATTAGTGTCAAGAGATATTGTTATAAGATGAGAAAACAACAACACCCAACAAGAAAAAGAAGAGAATAATGGAGGATGGACCATATTTGGAAGGTGTGAGCTTCACTAAATTCACCTTGCATGAACAATCCTTGATTGAAGTTCCCTAAATCAATTAAACAACAAATGCCAAATAAGATGATCATGTGTTCCAAATTATATATATCATTCTAAACTATTTACATAACAATTCTTTTTTTATATAAATTAGCAATACATTCTGTAAGTTAACATAAAGTACGTAGCTGGCCAATAACGTATGGCCTACCTCTTTGGCTCGAGTAGCTGCAGCCAACACGGAGGGCGTTTCGAACGCTTTGTGCAGTGGCTTTGTTGTAGAACAAGAAGTTTTGAAAAGTGTTGTCAAGGCAGTTGAGCAGAAGTTGTGTTTCGATCAAACATGGTCCATTGCAAAATAGGTTAGTAGCCTCAGGAGGGACATTGAAACTCCCACTTGGGTTCAATCTATAAGCACTTTCACAACCATTGTATATCTAACAAACAATAAAAGCTTATAAGAATAATAAACAAAACATTATGAAACTCATCATCATTAGAAAGATAAAAAGGGATAAGAAAAACTCACAAACTTATTGTCAAAACATTTGAAGCCTTCAACCACCATTTGTCCAGGAATCTCCTGATCATCACCATAAACTGTCACAATACAGAAAACACAACACAAATAGATCATATCATGAGAATTACTTAAAACCATCTTCTTCTTCAAATAAAAAACCGATACCATGCAAACTTTTGATTAAGAAAACGGAAAAGAAAAGGGAAAACCGTATCGGGTTTGAGTTCCCGAACGACATGGAGATAACCTGAGGGGCAGTGGAGCAAGACAGCAAGAGCGAGAACAATGGGGAGGAAGCTAATTGGGGAAGCCATTGGACTGAAAGGGAGAGAGTGAGGAAAATTAACCAAGAAGAAAGGAGAGATGATATATTTATGTGAATAGATGGAATGAGATGACGATGGGGATTGGGAATGGCAGTTGGAAGTTAGGCCAACCCAGAAGTTGGAAAATGGTGAAGAAAATGGAGATTTTAGTGAGGTGAAGGATGGAAAAAGGGAATTAGTAGTTTTTGTTTGAGAATTTAATTAGGCCAACAACTTTGAATATTAAAAAAATCAACTTTTTTGATTGTGTGTTCATTTTAAACTTTTGAATGTATTAGGAAAGTACTTCACGAGATCATTTGTTGAAACAAAATGTTTAAACAATGGTTCAAATTAGCAAGTATGTGTTATTAAATCAGTGTTTAATTGACCTATTTGGTGTTGTTCTTTTTGTTATTTAAAAATTATGTTTTCTTTTATGTTTTTTTTCTTTTTAACTTTTTGTTTCATTTTTGAACCCAATATATAAATATATATTTTATAACTTTTACATATAACAACTATTTTGATAATTTTACAACATACTTTTAACGGTTATGAATTGTATAGATCGAACATGTAACAAAGAAAATAGAGTTGTCATCTTGTGATTATTTCCATGTTTAAAAGAAGGAGAAATGTATCTATGTGACGTTATTCACTAAATACAGAGTGGTAGAATAGAAAAACAATAAAATTGCAGTAAAAAAGTTGAGTTAAGTTGATAAACTTAAATTTTACCAACTCAACCCAACTCTAATCTAGATAAAATTAAAATTTGTAAATATGGAGATGCAGGGTATCGATCCCCGTACCTCTCGCATGCTAAGCGAGCGCTCTACCATCTGAGCTACATCCCCTTGGTGCTCTAAGAGAATTCATATAGATTTACTTAATCAAACTATAGAATAAAGAAAATCAATTGATGAGGAAGGCTTGAATCGGATATCGCCAAAACCCTAAACCCATGAGCAACACAGCATCTGTTTCGTTTAGAGAATCTGCATGATTTCTCATTCAATTCAAATCTAAAAATGTCCATTTTCACCTTCAGAAAACAAGTCTGCAATCGAATCTTCACCCTCTTCAGAAACGTATTCATCTCCAAGCACCGTTTTATCCCAGAATTTCAGTATTCATCAGCTACTGCTCAAAATTTTTCTCTTTGTAATCGTGGGATAGCTGATTTTAACAAGATTTTTGGGTTCCCCTTTACCACATTGCGGTTGTTTTCTACACAGATTGCGTTTGAACCCTCAACGTCTGATGGGCTTACTGTCGAAGGAATCCTTGGAAATCGATGGACGATTCTGGATGAGAGCGAGAGTGATTGGAGGAGCCATGCTGCTGCAATTGCCCAATCCATTCATTTGATCAAGAAGCGTTTACAGGTCTTAAACATGATTTCCCATGTCTTTATTTTTCAACTAATTTCTGCTTTACGGCTTTTTTTTTTCTTTTCAAATTTTAGTTTGATGTAAATCAGTTGTGTTATCAAAACGCTTGAAGTTTGATTATCGTTCTTCTATTGGCGATGACAGTGGAAGAAGCTGATGATGAGATTGGAGTTGTTATCAGTGGAGTTGAATAAGGCTGATTTGTGGGATGATCCTGCACATGCAGGGAAGATAAGTCGGGAGCATGGTTCTATTATGAGTAGGATAAAAGAGATCAACGCATTTGAGAGAGAATTGCTTGAGCATATCGACATGATAAAGCTTGCCAGAGAAGAGAATGATACAGAGTTGGAATCGGTGGGCTCTAAATTCATCTTCTAGGCATGTATTCTTTCTTTATGTTTTTGTTGTTTTTAAATGTGTTCAGTTTCCTTCCTCTTAGTATGGAGGTAAATTATGCAATTTATGTCATTCCATAATCAAGAACAGAGTAAATAAGAAAACCCCGAACATGGTATTTGGTTTGAAAGAAATACAAATAGATATCTTTGGTAAAGCTCCGTGGTAAAAACTTCGGATACTTGGAGATTGGAGTTCTGAGCTCAAGCTCCCAAGCCCGTAACTAAAGTTTTCAATTTTGGTGAATAAATACTGAGATTGCAATTATTCAATATTTTAAATTGCAGCCTTGAGGAACCCCTTGAAAAGGTGATACGAGGCAAAAGCATCAATTTTTATTAGATACGTCACACAAATCCTAATTTTGTGTGATGATAGTTATACAAAATATGAAAAAATCTTCTCTGTCAATTCTCATGCGAACAAAAATTCTAAAATAAAGGGGTCTTTAGCCTCACTGTAAGTGCAATAGTTCAAATTATTACAATACAACTCAAACCTTTTATGCTTTTGGAATGTATGGGGTAAATTAATGGTAAAAGAAAGTACTTGTCTGAAAATTGTCTTATCAGGCATAAGCCTCAATGTGTATAGTATACACAACAGAGGTTCAAAGAAGGCACACGTGTTGAAGCCAAGCTAAAAATCAAAGCTTACCATCAAGGTGTAACCCTCGATAGTCATAGCTGTTTTTATTTCTCTGTGTAACTATTTCCCATCAGCAAATACTTTAAGTCTGAGGCTGTCATCCCGTCTCAATGAGACAAATGCTAATTTTCTTTTGAAATTAGAACAATTTTGGTAGGGAGTAGACAGATCTTTTTCTTTTGTTTTAATCCTGTATTATATGCATGGCCTTTTGCAGGAATCACTAAATGCTCTACTCACAATGAGAAGAAATTCGAGAGAGAAAGAGCTTGAAGCTTTGTTATCTGGGGAGAACGATTCTTGCTCTTGTTACATTGAGGTCTGCTTAATTTGGTGCTGCTAATTTTTGTCTCTTTTGTGAATTTTCTCGTATGTAGTGTTACTTTTTTCATTGCTGGATTCCAGTTTTGAGAAATGTTAATAGTGATTTGTATAGAGATACAGCCATCAAGCTTTTGAATATTTGTTGGTCAAACAGGTCCAAGCTGGAGCTGGTGGAACTGAGAGCATGGACTGGGCAGCAATGGTCATGCAGATGTACATACTGTGGGCTCAAAGACGTGGTTTCAAGGTTACTGTTATGGAAGAAATGCCGGGTGAGATTGCAGGAATCAAGGTTCAATTTCTGCTAACTTCAATTATGTATTTCTTCATTGTGTTATCTCACAACAAATGAGTGTGAGCTCAAATCTGCATGCGCTTGTTACTGCTAGCTAATATAATGTAATGTTTAACAGTTGAAAATTCTTATGTCTTTTAATCCTATTAATAGTATAGCTTGAGTTAAAATCGTCATATCTACTCTATTCACACTCTGGCTTGAGTGAGAAAATGCCAATTCTGACAAATTATTCTGTTATTCCAGCGAGCAACAATAAAGTTAGATGGTGAATATGCTTTTGGATATGCCAAATCAGAAGTGGGCGTACATAGATTGGTTCGCATCTCTCCTTTTGATAGTAACAAGCGGCGACATACTTCGTTTGCTGCTGTAGCTGTCATTCCAATAACTGGTGATGGTTCAACTCATGTTCAAATTAGTGAATCAGATCTACGGATTGAGCGTTATCGGTCTGGAGGAGCTGGTGGTCAGAGTGTTAACACCACCGATAGTGCCGTGAGGATAGTCCATATACCTACAGGGATTACAGCAACTTGTCAAAATGAAAGGTAAGGAGAATTAGAACTGGTTCATATGATGAATTCAACCACTGCTAGATCATTTCTCATTGAAATGGAAAATAACACAGATCACAACATCAAAACAAGGCCGCAGCAATGGCAGTACTCCAGTCTCGATTGAATCAGCTTGAGATGACACGGCAAGCTCAGATGAATGCACAGCATACGCAGAGTCTATCTGATATAACTTGGGGAAATCAAATTCGTAGTTATGTGCTCCATGTGAGTTGTTTTAAACATAGTGTACTTTCAATTTACCTCGTGCAGTCAGCACTAACTAGTAACTACCAATTGTTTGATTTTTGCAGCCTTATCAGATGGTAAAAGATCTTCGTACCAATTATGAGGTTTCAGATCCTGATTCGGTGCTTGAGGGAGATCTCGACAGCTTTATTTTGAACTATTTGTCGGCATCCTTGGACAATGATGGAGATCAGCTGTAAAGTTGTACGACGATGGATGGTAATTTAGTAACTGAATTTTGCCAAAGTAGATATTTAGAGCATAATGTATTTAACTGGAAACACGGGGAAGAAAAAATGGAGGACATCTTAGTTTGCTTTAAATTAAAATTTGCTCACTCTGCGAAAATTTTGTAAGTCTTTAATGGTTATATTATAATTATAGTTTCTAAACTTTCAGGCTTAGGTCTAATATCTTTAAGTTCTAAAATGTATAGCAAGTAGTAAGTTGTTGAACTTTTGTTTTTGTGTTTAATAGATATCTAGTTACAATTTGTTTTTAAAAAAGTACATCCTTAGACCAAAGTTCAGGTACCATTCGATGCGGGATATTTTGAGATCTATAAGACATTTTTTTAAAAAGTTTAGGAATTTATTAGATACACCTCTAATTTAACCTTATGTTATAGAAATCTAACACAGGGATGCATTTACTTCATTTATAATCTGTAAGTATACGAGTATTGAAGGCACTTCTGGTAGATTAGGTTTTGGAAATTCGAAATGAGTTAATCATCATTTATTGATGAAAAACTAAAACAATATGAGAAATTTGAGATATTGAATTATGATTGCTCATAGAAAAACATATCATTGAACATAAATAGGTAAGTTTGACACCAAAATACCATCAATAGGCCTGGATAGATGGGTTTCTTTTCTAAAGAAAATATGGGAAAGAGCAATGAAATGAAAGCTCATCCTTAGCCCCCTCCCTCACAGTTTTGGAAGTCCTTTGAATCAATTCATTCAACCACCCAATAATAATGAATCAACTCTTTACGTTGTTTTTGAAGCAGATGAGATCCATCCACAAAAGAGAATAATAAATTGTATTTGCACTTGCATTTGCATGTTTTTGATGGAAGATGATTCAACATTTGGCTATTTTAAAGCTGGAGGGGATGTGGCTATCATACTGAAATGACCAGTTCCATCATCTGAACTCTACTCTAGTTAGTGAAAAGCTGCTATGGGATTTGTACTCTGGTGTAATAACCATAGCCATTAAAGTATTTATGATTGTTCAAACTCAGCCATCTTGTCTCATAAGACTTTGATTTGTTAATTCCTTGGTTCAACCAGCTCCCTTTATTGTTCTGAATTCATTGGCCTATGATCTTACTGAACCTTGATGTGAAGTCGAAGTTGACTATTATGTATGAAAGTTTTGAGAAATTGAAGTTGTTGTGAACAAATGTATGTAGTGCAAGTACTGAAAAACATGAATGGTAACGATTTAATTTTTGGATTACAAAAAATATTTTTTCATTTCTAACACTATATCACTGTTTAGTGTTCTGGTCGATTTCTTTTATTTGGTAGTTTTTGTAACCGTGAAATGGGGAAACAACTGAGCTATTGCTACACTGGTGAACTATCAAAATAGCAAGATAATTATATTATGTGCTTATTTAAATTTCATTATCATTCTATAAAGGAGTTTGAAGGCACAAATCCTTGATTCAAATGCAAGGGAGGAGATCTTGTGGAGGCAAAAGTGCAAAACCAGATGCCTGAAAAGACAGGGACTTGAACTCTAGAAGATAAAAACATCTTTAAAGACTGGACGTCATACTCTTCTACAGGCTACTCTTTCTAATGATCTTCCCACCTATTATCTAACCTTTCCATGATCCCTACAAAGGTTTCGATGAAAACATTAAAAAAAACAGTTCCCAAATTCCTTTAGGATACAAGAGATGGTTTGCACCTCATCGAGTGGGACAAAATTATCAAACCTTCAATCATTTAGAGGCCTCGATGTTCCAAGGCGTGGTTGATAAAAATCGTGTACTGTTCTTGCTAAATGGACTTGAAGATACATCATGAAAAAGATGGCCCTTACGGAGACAAGGGCGAAATATGAGTTTGATCATCCCTTCACTTAGTCAAACATTTTTTTTAACAATTTACGGGAGACAAGAGAGGATCAATAGATCCACCGAGATATCTCAAAAAGGATCAACGAGTTCTTAGGAAAACTATCTCAGAATTGACGCACTTGATGAATCTGATTGGAGATAGAGTTAATATATAGAAGTGGGGGAATGAAATCGTCCATATACATTAACATACCATTTATATTGTTATTCAAATTGCTCAACTTTTGGTCCTATAGTTTGATAAAATCCTTATAAATAATTCATACAATATAGACTATTTAGGAAGATTTTAGGAAACTATAAGATTAATTTATCAAACTATAAAGACTGATTATAACCTTTAAAGTCACAGAGACAAATTAAAACTAATACTTTCTCCAAATATTCATATATAGATAACCCCCTTTCAGGAAAGGCTGTGTGATTTATTATCTTGTATTTGAAAATGCAGGAATTCAAATTTAACTCAAACAACAACACAGTACAGACACTTAAATTGAAAACAAACACACAACAACAACAACAACAACAACAACAACACCAACAACAAGTTCACACATCATATGCGTCTATCAAGCTTTACATACTCAAACACTTTGAAAAGTAAAGGAGCGACGATGACATAACATAAAGATTTTATTCTTCAAGCTGGCTGGTGGAAGTAAGGGGAATTTGCAGTAGGAAATGGCTTTTGGCTTACTTCAACCATTTCCTTGTTTTTCATCAGTCTCTTATAATATGTTCCAAGTATTCCTGGTGCAAACACTGAAAAGTGCTTCCTGAAAAAACATATACATTGAAATTAGTACATACTTAACTAGATCAACACAGGTTGAAAGTTTGAAAACCTCAACCCCACATGTTTTTAAACTGGAAAAAAAAATTCATTCACGTGTACTTCAATTTTCATTCGGTAGCATCCTCATCATATCTCAAAACTAAAAGATATATATATGGAACGATGTGTTAACGTGTTTGAAAAATTTGAGTTCACTTACTGATTATTCCAACATTAAGTACTTGTTAAAAAAAAGAATATATGCATTATAAGAGTCCCTTTTGAGATGATTTACCTGTTCATAGAAGCTCTGCCTTGTGTGAAATCATATTCTTCTTCCCATTTGAACAGCTTCAGTGGTCTGGTTTCAATCTCCTTGTAAAATTTTGGTGGATTTTGCAGCTTCAAAAGGGGGAAAAAATGCAACAGTTTGTATTGAATATGAAAGATTAATGCACTAAGTAATTACTATTTACAAACACTTAATTTTGAATGGAAGAAAATACCTTCGTAATTTATTCTACAAATTAAAACAGTCATTAAAAACGGAAAAAAAGGATGAAAAAAACCCTAAAGAAAGTGGTATTTATACCTAAATGCATATTCATTAAAAAATAAAAATAAAAAAGATGAAAAAAAGCTACCATGCATACATCTAAGTCTTCATTTTTGAAAACAAATAACAAAACCAAATGAGAGGTCAATAAAATTAATGAGCACAAAGCTCTTTATATGCATAAAAGAACAACTCAATTGTACATGAAAAAGAAACCCTAAAAGATAAAGTGATCTGATCCAAATTTTTGAAAAGGGGTTTCAAACATCAAACTGATTTCAATAATTTTAAGATCAATAACTGATAATAAAAAACTAAATAACTGATAATAATATATACATAAAAAGCTAAATGGGTTTGAAAATGAATATGCATCAAAAGAAGAATAATCTGATCATTCTTTAAACATCAAACTCTCAACAATTTCCTTTTAAAAAAATGCAACAAAAGGACTTCTCAAGTGATCAATCAACGAAATACTACTTTTATCTATGCTTAATGGTAGAGTTTTGATAGAATTCCATGCATTACTGTTAGTATATTATTTTTTAAAAAAAGGTTTGGGATATAAAAAGGATTCAGAGATACACTGAAATATTACTGTTGGTATCTCTCAACAATAAAAAAAAGCAATAACTAAATTTGAAAACCTCAAGTTGGAGAATTCCTTGTCTATGATCTTCAATGGCAGCTTGAATTCCTATGATATTAGACCATTCAATTTCAATCTTGTGCTTGGAAGGCCCTTCCAGCACAATCTCCCAAGATAACTTCTTGTTTCTATAATCAAATTTTAAAACCAAATCACTTTCACTGTTGGCCACAACCTGCAAATTAAAAAGAAGATCCGTTTTATTTTAGAAAATTAATCACTAAGAAACACGTCTTTAAATTGATTCATACCTGCCAAGAGCCGATACGAAGGAAAAGGGCAGGAGCAGCATTAAAGGGAGTATTGGGTGGTTCAGCAAAGGAAGAGCTGCTTGGTCCAGAAAAGGTTGTTCTTTGATTTGATTGAGTATTATGGTATTCATGTTGTTGTTCTTCTTCATTTATTTGAGGCAGAGGAACTAGTGTACGTCCATTAAATATCCTTTGGAGATTTGTAAATGGTGGTTTCATTGGAATTTCTGTATCCTTTCGTAAATCCATTGCTTCAAGGAGAGAAGTCAGACGAAGTGCTGGTAGTTTTATCACTACATCAATTGTCTTTTCACCCTACACATCAATAATAACAATAATAAAAAAAAAGCAAAATAAATTATTCTCAACTCAAATTCCAAACAATTTATCATATTAACAGTTGTTTCTTTTATCTATCAAGATCAGTACTTAGTTCTCTTCCTTTCCTTTTCATTTGTTTTCACTAAGATTAAAATCAAAAGAAAAGTTTAAGATATAGAAATCAAACATCCATAAACGCAAATCAAGTAAGGCAAGTTAAAGATCTTGAACCTAGCTAGTTTAATTATTCTAATTAGGACATGCATGTTTGAATTGCCTTTCTAAATTCTTAAACAACTGCTTCTACTTAAATCTAAACAGACCCCTTAAGCAGGTTCAAACTAAGTAGTAAATAATTTGTCCCAATCCCAAAAATTAATTTCAAAATTTTATTGATATTCAAAGGGAAAGAAGAGATCTCAAGGCAAACCCAAGATCAATCTTTGTACAAAAGATATTGAAATAGATAAGAAAAGTGAAGAAGGAGACTTTTTCTTTTTTTATATTACTTAAAATTATTTTTTTCCCATTTCAAAAGCCAATCCAAACATGCACTTGATTATTTTAAAATTAAGTAAAAACTTAATTTTCAATTTTTATTTCTGTCAAATAATTTGCACAAACGAAAAATAAATTAATTTCTAGGGCTTTTCAGTTTTCAGTGAAATTCTTAGGCAAATAATAGATCTCAAAACAAACCCCAAAGATCTTTGTGCAGAACATATTGATATGGATATGAAAAATGAAGAAGAGATTAGAAAATATTGTATGTTACTTCATTCTTCTTTACTCAAAAAGATAATCCAAACATACATTTAAAAAACAATTAAACAATTTCTCAATCTGTGCATGTCATTCTTGCACATATCCATGGTAATCTTCTACAAGTCGTTTCAATTTTATTGTTTGTCCTCAAAGAGACAAACAAAGAATTAGGTTTAAAAAATTTTAGTCTAATAATCTCAAATTAATTTCTAGGGCTTTCGAGTTTGAGTGAAATTCAGAGGTAAAAAAGAGATCCCATAACGAACCTAAAATCCATCTTTGAACAAAAGATATTGAAATGGATAAAAAAATGAAGAAGATAGTGAAAAAAAATTGTATAATACTTCATTCTTCTACTGAATCCAAACACACTTTTTTAAGTTTAAAAAATTACAAAATTAATTTTAAAAAGCTTTCTGTCTAATAATTTGCCCCAATATAATCACAAAAATTAATGTCTAGGGGTTTTTTCAAAATTTAAGTGAAATTCATAGTGAGTAAATAAAATGTATATTAATTAACTAAATCTTGTTCCATTTCCAAAGTCAATACAATCAACCATTTGGCTTAGATTAGAAAAATGAGTAAAGAACTGTTTTCAAAATTTTGAATCTAACCAACCCAAATCCAAAAAATCAATTTCTAGGGTTTTCAATTTTCAGTATAATTCAATGGGAAAGATGATTGAAATGAAGTGAGCGAGTCGAAATTGTATATTACTTCACTTTTCTTTTTCTTCTCACTTTGAAAGTTAATCCAAACACACAACTAATTTAGAGCAAAGAATAAATTATAAAAAAGGAAAATCATGTATGAACTTCTCTAGGGCTTTTCAAATTTGTAGTGAAATTCAAAGAGAAAGAAGATGATCTCAAAACACAGCAATGAAGAAGTCAGAAATTAAAAGCACAAACACACACACATATTATATATATAA
The DNA here is from genome assembly GCA_025688845.1 of Cucumis hystrix. NCBI lineage: Eukaryota > Viridiplantae > Streptophyta > Magnoliopsida > Cucurbitales > Cucurbitaceae > Cucumis > Cucumis hystrix. Next base: position 17,870,246 of record CM046890.1, on the reverse strand, counting down.
TTAACCATAAAAAAACATGAACTTATGAATGCATTAAATATTATATTAACTTTAATAGTACTGTAAAATTATGATGAATATCTTTAGGGGAACCATTTCAAAAGAAAGTAAACATAATAAACTAAAGCAAAAAAGAAAAAAAGGAATATGAATGTATTGAGAAAGGTAAGAACAGACCTGAGGAAGGGTTCGAGTTTTGGAATATTCATCAAGTTTTTCAGCACCAGACACTATTGAATAACTTGAACATTCTCCATTGTCTGATGTAAAATACAGTCTTTTCCCAGTGTCTTCTTTTTTCTTTTCCATTTTTCAATTTTTTTTCTCCACACTTAAATCTCAATGTTTACTCTCAACAAACCCCTTCCCTTTTATAGACATTCCTGGTTGGCTTTTTATTTTTCTTCATATTTTGCAAAGACTATTTATTTATTTATTTGTTCATTTGTGTTATTTTGGGTTTATTGACATGTGTAAGAGAAAAGCGAAGGTTTCAAATTTCTAACGGCTTTTATGTGTATTAACGAGTTAAGCTTTTTTTTTTTTCATGTCTGTGATTCATGTGTTATATTACTCTTAAGTTAATTACTAGTTTAATTCGAAACACTTGCTATGCTATGCAAACATTTGTGTTTTAATTTTTTGTATCTTTGAATTTTATTTTTAAGTAAAACCCTTATTTTCTAATTAACCCATTCAAATCTAGGATATATTTGTTTAATTACTATTGGATCAAATTACATTAAAACACATGAAAACTTTCAATATATGGAGATGCATGAGTCAATTTAGTTGAGATATTTGGATGCATGTATTTACTAATTATCGTGTATTATGTTAAAAAGAATTATGGGAAGAGAAGAAGTTGAGGAACTATGAGGCATATAATATAAAGAAATAAACAAAGAAGTCATATTTCAATTATAAAAATATTTAAAATAATAAAATAAAAGTTAAAATATCATTTTGGTTTTAATTTTAGGTTCTATATTTTCAATTATTCAACTTTAGGTCTTGCACTTCTAATAAATTTTAAATTTGGTCCCTCAATTGATTAAGTTTTTGTACAAGCATTTATGGGTTTTTGGACTAGCATATCTAAGTTCTTCTCTAATTTCTAGCTCTATCGTTTTAAACATTTATGCTTTTGTATCATTCTTTTTTGAACTTATCTCTAGCCTAGGACTCCTGCTTCTTGTACTTTTTTCTTATCTATTAATGAAGCGGGAGTGATGAAGATGCTATGAGGTGTTCACCTAGTGAAAATGCTCGGGTGCACCCAACTGACCCAACGTATCTTTTTTTAAAAAAAGTAGGGCAATTGTTTTAATTGATGAAACTGCCAAAAATATTAACAAATACAACAAAATGTCATGAGACACTGATACATACATTTATTTTTGTCTATCAATGTTTATCATTGATATATTCTTGTTCATCTTCAAATATTTGAAAACCATTCTTAAAATGATAATAACAATTTTCATGTCAGATTTATTTTGTATGTTTTATAAATATTTCGATTCATTTTACTATATTTGAAATACTCACATTTTCGTAGAATTATAATTTTTTGGGTAAGTAATAGAATTCACCATTCCATTTTATGCCTATATATATCATACTAAATGCTCCTATTCACAAAAATGTTTCGTTGTTGTGGTTGTTTTTTTTGTTGCGGTTGATCAAATTCAATCTTCATTGAATTAAAGTTTATGGATTTTCATAGCTCTATTTTGTATGATTCATTGTGTTCCATTACCCAAATAGTAAAATCTTTACTTTTATTTATTTATTTGCTTTAAAAAACTTTAATTACTCTTACAAAACAAATCCTATCAATGATCACATTTTAAAAATACAGTTTTGGGCCAAAGAAAAATAAGATTATTTGTATTTTATATAATATAATATTGTTTACAATTTCTAAGAAATAGTAGGCATGAGTTGAAAATTAGATTAACTAATATTGAAAAAAATACAAATCTTTATTTCCATGCATTCTTGTGCTATCTTGAACAAAGAAAATACAAAGGAGGAAATGATAAAGATTATTCTTTCTAAGGAGAATATAATGTGTTGATAGCGCAATCACTCAAAATGAAAGTCTAATGACTATAACGTTACTATATTGGTATTATATATCATTTATTTTAAATATATCTTTGAGAAGATTACCTAACCATCATAATATTATAGTGTGTTAGAGATAAACTTTAAATAAGCTACCAAATAAACTAATAATATACACTTGATTCGTAAGTGAAGTATTTAAAGATACTTCGAAGAAAAGCAGGCGTGTGCGGTTTCTTCGTCGAACGTTCTACATGTTTTTTATGGGTTTAAGAACATTTTAGATATTTCTCGATATTTTTTGGGCCTGGGCCTGGCGTGGGCCAATCTTTTTACTAGGTCGATAAAGAAAATAAATAAATAAAAACACGGTTTAATTTGTAAGAGAACTTTGGATAATTTGGTTCGATATATTTATGAATTGGGCTTGAAGTTTTGCCATTTTTGAAAACGAGAAGAAAATGTAAGGTAAAAATTTGATTATCTTAACCTATCTGGTCTCGACCCAAATAGAAGAATAAGATTAGTGATGTTGGAACCAACCACGACTAGTTTAAGAGTTTATGCTCTTATTGATATTGATATTGATGATGTTTCGATTATTCTCATTTTTTCTTATTGTTGTGTGGGCCGGCCTCATCACTCTTTCCCTAAAATCACTTCATTCTTACCTTTTCTCTCTCGTTTTGATGAATGAAGTAGGTACACATACCATTCTAACACAAACAAATATTAAGATACTCATTAAATAGTTGAGATATCACAATGCACCTTTAAATATTGTTAAAGAAATACTAATTAAGTATATGTTATGCATTAACTTAATTTAAAATGCAGCCTATACACCAAATAGTTTGCTAAATAGTTTAAAAATTCTTTTGGTTGGAATATTTAGAGAAAAGTTTAACAAACCTATTTTCTCACCAATTTTATAGACTCTCCCCTTTCCCGACCCTTTGATGTTACCTTTATCTTTGGCTCTTGCTTTATTCTAGGCTAAGATTTAAGTAATTCAATGTGATTAAAATCTCATTTATTGACTGGATAAGGAAAATTATGTAAGCGGGGATAACTATCTTCTGTAGGTGTATAATATATGTTGGAATACTAAAACAAAAAGAAAAATTACTAGGGTTTATGTCCAAAATAGACAATAATATTATATCATTATGGATATACGGAGGTTTGTTGTCCCTAACAAGTGGTATTAAAGTCATGATTGATAGAATCATCTTTGGGTGTCAAATAGAAATTGTTGTGGAAACCTAAAAAATTGTCATGGTGTAATTCGTATAGTTGAACTCTTTTGAATAGGTGAATATGTCCTCTTCGGTAAAGAGGAGTTGACCTAAATAAGAGTTAGAGTATATTTAAGGGAAAATTTGATGAACTCTATTTGAGGGGAAGCTCCATGAACCTTATTGGAGAGAAGGATTAAAGTGAAGGCATAATTATAGTTTAACTTTAATATTACAAAATAAGTCGATCTTCCATGAGTTATACGCTCATAATTACAGTTTGGTCATTGTCAATTTTACCCATATAATTTACTTTAGTACTACTGATACTCTAATAAAAAAATATATTCATGATTCAATCATAAACCAAGTTCTCTCGAGCTAGTTAGAGGGTAGGTATCCATTGTTTAAGTTCTAAAATCAACACGTAAAAGAACTTTACTTATATGGAAATGAGTGAATTTTATCTGATAACATTATATTCTTAGGTCTCTATTTAGTTAAGTCTCCAATATATGGTAGGTTTATTATTGAATCAGTTGTTACATGAGTCATGCTCATCCATGCAAGTCAAAGAACAATCTCTCACAAGCAAGAGTACATAACTCATTCAAAATTCAAATTGAATCACGTGATTATCCCTGTGAAATATTAATCTCTTCAATCACCGAATTCATAAAGAGATTAAATATTTAAGGTGATCTAGTCTCTTATTTCATGACTCTTTGTATATAAAAGGGTACTCTATTCACATATCTTCATATGAACAACTTGTATATCAAATTGTTTGTATATCAAATTGTTCTCTCTCATTTTTCATGTGACAACACAAACTCTTTTGTACTGAGTTACCAAATTTACTCTGATATCTTCACATGCCTTCATATACTCACTTTTAATTAATTCATCTCTCAACTGAAACCATCCATTTTTTGTTTTTCATTTCTTTTTTACTTCATCATCTTCATCATCTTCCTTTTCATCCACTCCATGATTTACTCTCTTTCCTTGCTGTTTACTTGTCTTTTTCTTCCTAATCAAAACAACTTCCCCTTCATAACATCTCCAAATCCAAAAATCACATTCTTTCCCACACCTACCCTCTCTCTCTCTCTCTCTCTCTTTTAATTTGCTTTTTCATGTGAATACTCAATATATTCAAATAAAGCTTATTAAAATTCTTGTTTCATTGATTGGGTTACCAAATCCTCTCTTTCTCTCTCTCCTAAATTTAGGGCTTTTTTCTTTCTTTATAATTCAAAATATATATTGTATTTCCTTTATTTTTGTTGCCAACTCAAATACCTCCACATGCTCACTCACACGTGGTCATCATGCTAACATAGTCTTATGTACCTTTTCATTAAGTTATGGATTCCATTCAAGTTCATTCCTTTACCCTCTTTCTTTCTTTCTACTCGAGCGTTACTCGAACGTTACTGTTTAGTTTGTTAGCCGCATTTTCAAATATAAACTAAAATATTTGACAAAATATAGCAAAATATCATAGTTTAATTTATCTATAATAGACACTAATAGATTTCTATCAAATCAATGTCTATCAATGCATTGCCAGAAGTTTATAAGTGAGAAATGTTTGTCTATTATTAATATGCAGAATTTGAAATTTTTCTATATTCTGTAAATACTCTCATCAATTTTGACATTTACAATAGTTTTTCTATAAAGAAAAATGTAATTAACTTGGGAAGATATATATTTTTAACCATAGCAAAATTTTACTCTTTATGTATATATCATTGTGTTAGACTCAGATAGGTACCTCTCACAACGTCTATCGATGATATAAAGTAAAATTTTGCTCTCTTTGTAAATATTTTCTAACAATTTTATTTCATTTTATTTTAATTTTTTAAAATAAAACACCAAATTATGAGTGTATCTAGTAGCTTTATTGCATTAGACTAGACGACTTAATTATACATATTTTTCTAGAAAAATATGTATAAAATAAGAATGACTATATGTGACACGATCTCAAGATATAGGTCATGTTCTTTGAACTATACAGAAGTGATAAGGTTATCAATTTTTAGACTCACCTAAATGGAAAGTTATATATATGAGTATTGTATCATCACATATTATATATAATAATAACCTTAATTCAAACAACTTTCAACAATTTTTTTCTTTTATAAATAGCTTACCATACATGACATTCTCCTTTTTTTTTTTCTTTTTTCTTTTTGGTTGGATTTTTTTAATATGGTTTCTAAAATAGCTCCAATTTGTTTCTTTAATTAATTTCTCAAAAAGAGATGAGCATTGAACTTATCTTTTTCTCCACCATTCATTTTGAAATTTACCTTTGCCAGGCAAATGTGCTATGGAAGATTATTTATTTTTAGCCTTTACAACTACCCATTTTTACATTATATATACATCAAAATTAACCTTCCCTTCCTCCCAAATCCAATTAGCTCTCTTCATACTAACAACTTTTTCTTTTTTTACTTAGTTGAAACATAGAAAAAAAGTAAAAAAGAAAGGGTAGAGATGGTAAATAGAATAATACAAAGTCGAGTCGAAATGGCACCAATTATGATCGGACCACGTAAAAGGTGTTCAAGTTTTCCAAAATTAGAGACCATTGTTGAAGAAAATCCAAAGGATTTTGAGGTTTTCCCAAACAAGATTATTTTAGTTCTTCTACCTATTTTTTTCTCTTTTGTAACATGTCTTCTTTTGTATAGACATTATTGATATTAGTTTATGTTTAAAAATATCATTCATTTTTAATATCAAATACTCTTAATTCTCAATTCACTTTTCTGTTTTATTTTATTTTATGTTTGATTGTCTATCTGTTTAGAAGAAAAAAAATAGTAACAACTGATCTAAAACATAACTTTAATATATGGTTAAAAGAATGCCCCAATATATATCTAGCTAGAAGTTTAGAATATTAAAGTTAAAATGTTACGGGATTAATTTTTAAAAAGTTAAAAAGTAAAAAGACATTGGCAACCATAGTTATAAGTAATGTTGATGTCAGAAAACATACATGATGTTTATGTCGACGACGATAATAAATTTGTAATTTAAGGAAGCACGTGACATCTATAGAATGGTAGGATTTGCACTTAGGTTTGATGTCTGGCTAAAGTTCTGTTAATTAAATAATAAAAAAAAAAAGAAGGAAAATGCATGGTTATATACTATGCTAAAGATAAATGTGATTAATTGTGAGGGCAAAATAATTGTCGAAAACATTAAGGGCAAAAAGAAATTAAAAATCCTCTCCTACTCCCTTTTTTAGTATAACAATTATTGTATAGGATTGAACCTTTAATTTAATCTTTAGGAACGGAGGTTATGCCAATACCATTAATCAAGCTCGCTTTGATTCTTCGTATAATCTTTTTATATAGTATAATAGATATAAAATTTCAAATTCAATGTTAGTTAATTTCTTTTGACATAATTGAATATGAATTACTTAAGACATTATTGCATGCATGTAACGATGTAATATAAAATCTTTTGAAAATATTGGTGGATCCTTAATTTTTGTTTTAAAGTTTAGGGTTTAGGGTTTATGTACTTCATCTTTAAAAAATTTAAAATTACCTAACAAGGGAGTGAAACTTAGGGTGTGTTATCTAGTATGTGTTCCTACCACACTCAAAGTTTTAGAAGTAAAGTAATCTATTATGTTTAATATTGAATTTTAAGAGTAATATTGAAACTCTAAATTTTTAATTTAATATCTTAGTTTTAATTATTAGAAGTAATTTATTTCAAGAAAAGAAAAAACAAACAAACAAAGGAAGCATGAAAAGAAAAAGAAGTTAAAAACAATTATCTATAAACCTTTATAGTTGCAAAATGCAATCAAAAGGAATCAACAAAGTTCTAACTTCAAACCAATTCTATCTAATAATTTGCTACAAAAACAACAAAGCCAATAAATTAAACTAAATTAGTAAAGAAAAAAGGATAAATTTCAAAAATTAATTACAATTACACCATTTAAACTTTTTTATTATTAAAATTGAGCTCTCAAACTTTTACCATTAATGAAGAAATTTCTAATATTGTGCCATGGCTTATTCGCTAAACACGTTCTTCTTTTTAGGACAACTTACTTCTAAAATTAAACATTTGGAAAGTTAAACTAAGCGAACCCTAAATTTGACGGTTTTATACTTTTATCATTTGGGGTTCAATTTCTACAATTATGATAAATTTAAGGATCTAGTTTTAATATTTGAGACTCGATTTTTATTATTAAAAGTTTGAGCATATAATTGCAACATCATCATATTCTATAAGCACATTGGGAAGGTAGATAATTGTAATGATCTAGGAGTGATTTAGATTTAAAGAATAAAAACTAAAGAACCAAAAACAAGCTAATTAAGTTCTTTGGAGTTCTAAAAATGGATTCCCTCAACAACAAAGCTCAAATAATAAAAAGCCTCACACACAAATTCCAATTCCCCACATTATCATCAATCAAACAATCGACGGCGACGAAGATGGAAGCGGCGCAACAACGACAGTACTTGGGAGCGGCGAGGGGACAGAAGATGAAGAGGATGGAAACGACATTGGAAACGATTAAAGAAATAAGATCTCGGAGAGAAAGAGTGGTTGAAGCAACAAAAATGTGGAAGAAATCAGTGAAGAAATGGTGGAAAAACAATGGAGAGAATAAGAGGAAAGGTGGTAGAGTTGCAAAATACAAATTCTATGGTTTGAATTCTTCAAAACTCAAGATTTCCATCAACAATGGCTTCAAATGGATGAACAACAACAAATGTTGACAGTTCCATCTCTTCATTTTAAACATCAAACAACCTGAGATTTCTTTGATTAATTAATTCATTTTCACAATTAATTACTTAATTATTTTGTAGATTTATGTAGTCAAAACAAAATCAACTAAATGTATATTTTTGTATGTTTTATTCTATACTACCAATTACTGTATTTGTACACTCACTTCCATGTGTATCATTCATACATTATTACAATGTTAATATACTCCATAATTTTTTCAATGCACCAATAAATGAGAATATACAATGATTGATAAATGGTTTATTAGCCATTAATCAATTTTTTAAAAGAAAATTACCATATTTGAAAATTATTTATTTGTGTGGTATATTGAAAAATATGATTACCCATCGGTATACTATTTTTAATTTTATTAATATGATGTATTAGCAATAGATTTAATAACGATTGAAATGTCCAAATGATCAAACATAAAATAAATATCATTGGTATAATATTTCTATATTTTATTGATAATATATATTCAACCTATTTTTTTTAGTACAAACTCTAAGGATAGAGGTTCGAACTTCTCACCTTAGCTAAGCTCACTTTTGTTATTAATCCTAAAGATAATCATGCAAGAAATGAAGGTGTATAATATAATTTTTATATTTAATTGATACGATATGAACTATATCAACTTGAGTGTCTAGAGTTTGATCCTTCCCACCTATATATTGTAGGCAGAAAAAAACAAACAAAATAGCAAACATACCAACAAAAAAATAAATAATTATAGGAGTTATATTATATCGTGTTCGATTTGACGTTATTTTGTTTGAAATTGTCCGGAGAAATATGTAAGAAAAAAAAATCAGTTCATGAACACTGTTCAATTTTTGTGAAATAATTAATCTCTTATCTTAATAAAGATCTAATGTCATGGACTCATGTTCACATATTTCAGAATCAAAATTGCGCCAATCATAATAGGCTTAATAGGCTATACTTACGTATCGATTGTAAATGAGCCTCAAATGCAAAGGAAATATACCAATTACCAATTCCAATACTCATACTAATGATACTTATTATGGTCTACAGATAATAAGTTATCAATACAACACTAATACCGATGAGAATTATTATTACTAATACCGATAACCTCCATCCTTAGACATCCAAGGTTCAATCTACGAAAAAGTCGAATCAATAATTTTTTTGAAAACCTTTTTTTTCTTTTTTTTTTTTCTTTTTATTTCTATCCTATACCTTCCAAATCCACAAGTAGTCTCCAAGATCAAAGATTAATAATATAAATCTGTTGTCACTCGCTAAACTAAACTCCCTAAACCCTACATTAAAAATTAAGAAAATAAAAATGTTGACATCTTTAATCCCCGTGATGAAGAGAACAAATTGATCCAATCTTCAAAGTAATTCCTAGTCTTTAACTCCTCATTGTTCCTGTGCCAAAGGCAATGATATAAGAATGAGAGTATTTAAACAGAAGGTTTCGTGCATAATCCATATTAACATAAGCACGATTTACTGTACACATTTACTATTTTCATGGAAATCACTGAAGTGCAGTGAAGATCAACATACAATTTTGATTTGAATGAATATGTACAGAAAAGGCACGAGTGTACCATAAACATCCTAACATGATTCACATTTGACATTACAACTTGGTTACAACTTCTGCTTCCTTTTTGCTCCTCTCTTTTTTCTTCTTCAGTTTTGACGAGTTATCCATGTGGGAGACCTACATTATTATCCAAGGAGTTAGAAAGAACGAGCGACAGAAGACGATAGCTAGTCAATTGCTCCGATTCAATTAGGATCCAAAATTTTCATATTTTGTCAACTGGGTATATATAAGACAGAGGACTTAGACTTACAATAAAGGATTTCCGTTCAAGTCGAGTTTCACCTTCTGTTGTCGTAGATGGCTGTGATTGATCTCGAACATGTTGGAAGATATGGATGAGCACCACAGCATCCAGCGCCGCATATTCTAGCTGCTCAACATTCAACAATACTACTGTAGTTTAATAAATGTTTTTAACTTTTCTAGTCTCTTTGGAAGCGGAATTAAAAGAAATTTCAAAATCTACAAGCAAAGACATATGAGAGAAACCCATATAGTAAGTGGGAAATAACAGGGAGCAAGAAATAATTTCACCTCTACAAAATCCGTAGGCATATCTTACTACAACGTAGAAAGGAAAAAAAAATGAAAAAAAGGAGCATCTTCCATGGGTTTGTTTTTACAGAACTAGGAAAATCTTCAATAAATATCCATTTATCAGTGACGTATCTACTAAGTTCAAATTTTAAACAAACTGCAGAATGTGGATTCAAATCTGCTTACCCCATTCTCACCTTTTGTCAATAGTAATGAGTAATGACAAAGATCCAAACCACAAAACATTATCCAACTTGAATAAAATGGTCCGATACGTGCATTATTCAAACGCTTTCTATTGCTTTTGTCACTCCCCTCATCTATAGAGAAATCAAACTGATATAAAAAATTGAGGAAGAAAAAAATTGACCTGATTCACCGTTAAAGGCCGCTGTTCCCAGTCACTATTTCTTCGTGTCTTGTTCAATCCAGCTCCCAACACTTTCTAAAACAATTACAACATTAAAAAAAACAAGCCAATAAAGCTTTGATTGATAAAAGAACTATGCGAGGAGTAGGCAATAGTATGGGAAAAAACCAAATGATTTCAATATCAAATTCAAGGAAGAAGAGAGTTTTGTGTAATTGCAGTTATGTTACCTGTGCAAGCCCAGATAGACCTCCACTATGGTCAAATATATTTTGAATGTCTAGTAACATCTCATAATGTTCGAAACACTTCAATGATTCATACGAATGGGACAGTTGCTTTACATCGCATAAAAAATTGTAGCCTACAAAGGCAAGAAGTGTTATTCTTTATGAATATATAAAAGAAGATACTATCGGGATTGGGCATCTTTAAATTATGTTTCAGGTTCACATTAAAAATTAAAATAATTTAAAGGACATATCAATTCAATCAATAAGAACTAGACTTCGGGATATGAATGGAAAATTCAAGACTTCAAGTGAGTTACACGAAGTTGAAACATTCAGATACTACTAACCGAGCTTCAAAATACTAGAAGACTGCAAGATGCGAGTCAGGCAATTGTCTAGAATGTCAGGGACATCATCATATAACTTGATCAAGTCAAAGATGAAAGCCATTTTCTCGGAAGCAATTTGCATAATAGATACCTGAGATGAAACCAAGACAGGTAAAACATTAGAAATAACAGGAAAGGGCTACAGAAATAACATGGTCCAATTTTATTTTATTACTATTGTTGTTATTTTTTTGTTATTGAAATCCCTATTGTTCCTTTCAATCCAAAGAACCAAAATAACAGGTGCATTTGCTACTTCAACGTTCTTATTAGATAAAAAAATAAAATAAAATACAACCAGCGCAGATACAACAATATAAGAAAGGAATTGGAGGAGAAAAGCACAAACAGAGAGGACAAATAATTTATCAGTGATTACCTTGTTCGGTTTCTTGTCCTTTATATAGTTAGGTTTCCACTCACAATCAATACCAACAACTTTACACTCCTCGATATGGCATGTTGCATGATGTAAAGAATCAGCGTTGTCGATCCATAATATATTTCCATCAATTAGTTGATTAAGATCCAGATAGTGGTTCGGTAACTTCTGTCCATAACTTCCTTCACGTTCTACAGAAAACCAATATGCTGATAAATTTAACTGCAGTGATTCAAAGCATGCTAATGTTTTGTGTAGATAATGTTCAAGAACATTGAAGCCATATAATGTACAGAAACCAAGATTTGTTCCTGAGAGTGGAAATCATCCTAGGTTACTCAAAGATAATTTACTACTGAATTGATGACTGCCCAGAAGATTAGGGAAGTCAAAGATAATTTTTGTTCCTTAGTTTTTAATACAATAATGTGTCAATAAGCTAAAAATATACTAAATTAGTTTTTGCTAAATGATATTAATTTTACACTTACACTAATTTTCTTTCTCAAGACAGGTAAAATTGAGTAGCTCACTAAGGGTGACAAGTACTCTACCTTCCTTCATTGGGTGATCAACGGGAGAAGGAAAAGGCCCTTCTTAATGCCCATGGTAAAATTGAGTAGCGCACTAGGTTACATTTTACCCTTTTTTGATCAGCAAGAACCTTCTTTCCCTTATTTTGAACACAATTTAACTTTTTTGAGGAATAAAAGAACATGGCCAGTATCCTAACAAAGGCTGTAATTACCTAGGAATTATGATAAGGATTTCTTTGGTTTATTCACTAGATCCGGCAACTCCACTTCTTAATGCCCATGGAAGCAATTCCTCGAGGCATTCAACCAGTTCCTTGTTTTCTTGCAGCGCCTTTTAGCTCTTTATTTTCTACTTGAAAATTTTTATGCGAGATGCCTATCAATTCTTATCCAATTAAAAAACAAATAAAGTGGATAAACTTGAGGCAATAAAAAATAAAAGGTAAAAATGAATGACTAAGGCTAATAGGGAATGGACAAAGGCCAACAAGATAGTTTGTAGAACACTTCTGAATAATAATAGTCTAACATGAGATATTGATCTTGGTAAAGCTGGAAAAACGGCCCGACATATACAATGAAACTTCTAAGTGCAAGAGACTATGGTACAGATGGCATACCTTTGATATTCAGAAAACCTGTAAGGGAGTACCTATTGCAAAGTTCATCAACTTTTTCGAAATAACCAGCCTCCAATGCCAAGTAAACCTTAAAACACATAAAGGTTAGGTAAAGATATGAAGACTTTGAGCTTTAAAAACTATTTGTCAAAAAACCCAGAACTCAGGTTCAGCAGGTAAGACATTTTGCTTGTATTTATATGTATTACTTAAAAATCTTCAAAATATGAGTAATGAATCTATGGAGTATACTAACCAGATATTCAAGAAAATGCCTATTGTTGTTTGCTTTTGCCTCAGCAACATCCCAGCATCCTTTTTCAGCTAAATTCTTCAAGGAGCTGAGTAAGAATCATAATTATCCATAAGCTTTTAAGCCAATGGAGACACAGAACAATACCAAGAGCACATGAAAATTTGAGTTCAAAGAAGAAAAATACAGCATAGGGGTCATCAAAGTACCTCTCTTTACACTTCTGATAGACATCGGGAAATTCCTTCTGTAAATCATTTTTCTTTACAACGCCATACGCACTTTTTAGCTTGTTTCTATTTATCAACTCCTGGACAAGCAGATGTAACATTGGCTTTCCCATGAAAGTGGCCCATTTCTCAGCTGCTTTAAATTCATTGTTCTGCAACATGCTATAAAGAAGGGACTGCCCAGATTGGTGAATAGAGAAATGCTCTAATATGTCAACAGCTGTCGCGTAACCCTGAGTTTCTAATAACTCAGAAACATATTGTTCGACAAAGTCTTTGGCTGAGTCAGAGGAACACCTATTTCTTGCTTTAGATTCAAACATAACTTTCTCAACGTCGGTCAATTGAACATCAAATATCTGTATAATCTTCACGACTATCCTGTCATCATGCGCAATGAATCCTCCAACAATATCAATAAATAACTGAGCAGCTAGGTCCTTTGCTTCGTCAAGGTCTGCTGGAGTTGTCACAACTTTCAGAAAACGTTGGAGGGCTGAGGTAATCAAGTGGCTGAATCCTTCACTATATAGTCCAAATATAGGCAAGACGTATAGGCAACGAATAACAAAGGTAGCTGGTCCAGGTTGGGGACCATTATGAAGTACTAAATGAACTTGTTGCTGAAGGAATCGAAACTTCTTAGTTGCTTTCAATGTGCCTGCATTTGTACTAGGTGACATTAAAAATGTAGAATATAAATAAATAGAATGAAGATGAACCGAAATAACTCCAATATGGTATGATAAAAAAATGTTTTCATGATAAACTCTGCATTGAATAACTTTCTTATTAGGAACTAGGAAGGTTCGACAAAAAAATAAACATTGATTGAATATTTAGGCAAAATCAATTTCTTCTTCTTCTTCTTTTTTTTCTTTTGGAAAGGAAACAAAACTTTTCCTTGCTAAAAAGAAAAGAGACTAATGCTCAAAGAAAAGAAAAAATCATTTAAAAGCAAGAAAGAAAGTGCCAGAATCCATTACTTCAAAGTAAATCTCAATATTATCACCGCTAACACAAAAATACTTGTTCAGCACAAATAAGAAAGTTAATGCTAAATCACAATTGACCTAAAAGCTTAAACAAATGGGTGAAGTAAATTTAATGTTGTATCATCTAACACTCCCCCTCACTTGTGAGCTTGAAATATGTAGTGGACCTAGCAAGTAGAAATAAATATTAATTGGAGAGAATAACACTGCAAAGGTTTGGTCACAACACCTCCTAGACCACCTGCTATGCCATGTTAAATCACTGATTTACCTAAAAACTTCAGTTGGTGCTTGATGGGTGAAGGCAAATGAAATATTATATTATCTAACAATTAATTTTAGAACATGAAGAGCAAGGTTAGACAAATTATATCAATTTCACTTTCAAATCAATTGGAAGACTTCTCTTCCTCTTTTTTACATTACATTTTTGATGGTTCACGCAAGACAAAGCTTTGCACTTCCATATATGCACTGAGAAAAAGTTCAAATATATACACAGACACACATATGACCAAATAAGTAGTACAGCAAAACAACAGAACTTCTACATATATGATACATCATAAGAAACAGGGGAGACATACCACGAATATAACATTCTTTTAGAAGGTATAAGAATACAACAGGAGATATATAAGATAGATCAGAAAGGGAGTGCACAGTAATTTTCCATGCTAGATGAGTTTGATCTATAGGGTCGAGTGGTTCAGCAACAGTTTGATCAAATCCCATGCCAATGAGAAAATGATGGTCCTAAAAGGAAAAATAACAGAAAAGAAAAGAAACTTGAATAAATAATGAAGATGACAATGTTTAAACTATGATAATAATATTATAGCGCTGGTTTCACTAAAACAACTCAACTCTTGAACGAAAACAAATAAGTGATTGCCTGAATGGTGCAATTTAAAAGTCAACTTTAAAATGCTACAAGATAGTCTACGGAAGCTATAGCTATCATACAATATTTTAAAAAAGTAACAGAGAGAAGGAGAAAAAGAAGTCCTAGACATGGTGCAGACTACAGTTATTTAAAACTGAAAATTGTAAGCAAGGCCTATGATAAAGGGCTCGTAAGCAAAATAAATGTGCCAAATTTGGAATCAAATAAGAACTGTGTTTCATGGTCTAATCAATCTAAGTTCTTGTAGTCCAAAACTATCAAAATCGTAAGACTAGTAAGAAAATGGATCTACCAATATCATTAATTTCAGTGTTGATTACGATCGTGGATTGATTCGAAAATTTTCATGAGTGAGGGATGCCTCCAAGGTTCGATTCAACCAGGGACTTCTTCCTCCATCCAATAGCACAAATTGAGCAATCAAATCAGATTTTTTCTTTTTTTATGTCCTGGTAATCTTTCATTTAGTTTGAATGAAAGTCGTTTCTATCCAAAAAAAAAAAAGAAAGAAAATCCTACACTCAGATGAGTTTTTTAGTCACAAACGAACAATGATGAATGATGAATGAACTTTTTCTTTATCAGGCAACTGTAAGATCTGTCCCTTGCTTTTATCCCTTAAGTCAAGTCAAAAAGGGGACCCCAGTTGACATTTTAATACTGTGAAGGGTACTAAATCGTTTGCACTAAGAGAAGCTAAAATGTAATAAAGTACTAAAGTTGACAAGAAACAACATTCTAACAATAAGATAACATACATACTCAAGGTCAATACCATAAATAAACAAAGAAGAGTAGAAATTTGCAGATAAACCGTTTAAGAGAAATATATGAAAGCTCCCAAACAATTAAACAAAAGCAGAAAGCAAATAGAAGGAACCCAGAAACAATCAAGTGAGATTAACAATAACTCAGACCCAAACAGCCCATAATCGACATTAAACAATCATATTGCCATTGTTACCGAAATGGTTCACCTGACGGTCGAAAAAGTTGGAATTTTTCTCACGGTTTTTCCTTAGTGTAGTGGAATTTCGTAGCGAAAAATCTTAGAAAGAGAAATCAACATAAACGAGCAAAGAAGTTCTTACCGAGATAAAAGAAATCCGTGTTGTTTTGCGAAAGAAAAGTTATTGTGTGATTACGTGCGATGCGATTGCGTCAAAAAGTGCGAATTCAAATTTATAATATACTTATACATTTTGATCTTTATTTAGGGCAAATTGCAAATTGCAAAGGGTGGTGCTTCCAATTTCAAACTTAAAAATTGAGTTTATACAATTCTTACTCTTTGTTATTCAATTCTTAAAATTGAAAGTTCAAGGGTATAATAACTATAATTTATCAAAAAATTTTGCTCTTTTGTAAAGTAGATTGAAATTTTCAAAACAAAAAAAAAAAAAGAAAAAAAAAGTTGTTTGAATGAACTTCATGATGTATTGATTTAACTATAGTGAGCAATTTTAATATTTTTTCCTTATACCTTCTCTAGAAAATGAGTTCTATAGATTTGTTTGGAAAGGTTTTTTAGGTTCTTTCAAGATGTTGATTTGTGTTGAGGGTTATGTGGTTTGTTTTCAAAGTTATAGCTTTTGGTATTTGAAAGTGATTTAATGATCTTTAAAGTATTATTGGTTTTTAAAATGGGTTTATAGTTTTTTATTTTCTAATTTTTTTAGCTTTGTGACTTTAATTTTTGGGTCTTTAAAACTTTTAGGGTGTGTTTGGACCTCATATTATCAGGGTTTTGTTATAATAACTCTAACCCACATTTTGGGCTCATGTTAGGGAAATCCTAGTTTAGGGTTTTCATTTTTCTGTTTTTACCCCTTAATCCATCGTGTTCGCTTCTCAACCCTTCACGACTTCGTATAGGATTCTCCCTCTCAACTCGTCTTCATCCCTTCTCCACTCGTCTTCAACCTCTCAACACCCACTTCATCCTTTCCTCAACCCCCACTTCATCCTTTCCTCAACTCGTTACATCCTTTCCTGATTATCATACGAAATCATCTCGTTGTCTCTTGAATCCTCCTCAACCACGCTGAAAAATAAATCTCTTTTTTTTTTCTCAACTCATCTTCAACTTGTTCCAGTTCTTTGGCCTTCGTTTTCTTGTGGAAAAAAAAATCCTATTGCTGTAACATTTGTTTCTCTCTCACTCTTCGTCCTTCAACGTTTCGTTGAAGGCTTCGCTCACCGCGTTGCCTCCGAAACAAATGGGTCTCCCTTTAGGTTTCGTTGAACGGTTGAGTTTAGACTTTGCCTCTGAAACTCAAACGCTTGCATGTTCACCACTCGTCTCGGTGAACAATTCTGACTCGATTTTCCCCTTCCACTTCCCCTTGTTGCTTGGACTCTCATTTGTCGATCAAATTTTTTTTCGCACTGATTTGGACACTTGCTACACTATCCTTACTATCATTTTGTGCATATGGGATGTTCGAGCAAGGTAGGGTTGGAGGTAAGCGGTTCGAACTCAAGTTTCTTCAAAGACGATGATGAGGATTACAAACTACTTGTCTGAATTTTTATTTTTGATTAGTTTTGTTTGTTACTTCAATTTATTTCCATATCTGTGCATATTTGGGCATCTCGGTTTGAAACTACAATGTTGTTTTTTGGTAATTGTTTCAATTAAATATTTCTATTCTTCCTAGCATTTTCGGGCATTTTTTGTAATCGGTGCCTCAAATATGTTGCCATATTTATTTCTTTTGCCATTTGAGTCTTCCATGTTTACGGTTCCATTTTATTTGCAATAAAGATGCATACTGGATTCGGTTTGGTGTGAGGTTTGTTTTCTTTATTTGCAATCAACTCTCATCCATCCATAACACTGCAATATCTTTGTTCAATTTTTTCGTTATGCCTTTGTTATGCATTTGTCTATTTATAGCTTTTCTTTGTCCTTAATGTGGTAGGTTTTGACTATCTCCTCACTCTTATGTACACATATGTCATTTGTAGAGATTCTCTTCTTTTATTTTTTTTTGTTATGGAATCAATAAAGGCATAATTTATTGACCACCCTCTATGTATACCTCTTCATTTGCTATGTTTTATTGTGTGTTGTTTTTCTCCTTTACAGTCATGTTTCCTCCTCTGTTCCTTCTTGTTTTGGTAGGTAAATTACTTTTTCTTTCTTCTTTTCAAGTTCCATTTGTCCTTGTATGTTTCTTGTCCATATCCATGCTACCAATCATGTGTGTGTCTACCCTTAGTTTCAGTTCTGTGTTTTGTTTAAGGCATAGTATGAGTCATAACTTTCTTTCTTTATGTAATGATATACCATCTTATACACCACCGTATCCACTGTCATTTCATACTTTTCATGCATATTTTTCATGTCATCTCATGTTTATTGTCCATATCCATTTTATTGGTTGTTCATTTTGTATGATTGTATATGCATTTCTATCCTCATACTTCGCTACACATCCTTTTCATGCATACTTTTTATTGATGTTTCTACATCTAGATCCAGTTTGTTACATTGAACCAATTTAATTTCTCTAAGGCACAACGTTTTTTAAAATAAAACGGTGACATTTTCTTATTCATTTTAACGATTGTTGTTTTTTCATTTGAACATCGACATTCCTCCAAAGTTTATCATAACACTAGTTTTATCATAACCATAACCCTTTCCCCAAACGTCCCCTGAGAGCTTCAACATCTTATTTTTGTTTTTCTTAGACATCATCCTCAAAATGAGAAGGTAAACAAACCCTTACCTATATATATAGAGAGAGTTTTAATGAATCTTAAGTTGGGCTTCTGCCTAATTAATTTTTGGGCCCAACAGCGGGCTTGTTCTTGGGCCACCATGAGCTTAAATTTAATAAAGGAATAGTTGCAAATTTAGCAATTAGATTCAAAATAATTAAGCATATAGCAACATTTTAAATAATTTATAAATATAGTAAAATTTGTCAAATTCTATCAGTAATAGAAGTTTATCAGCCATAGACCATGTTGCAAATATTGATCTATCACTGATAGATCATGTGAATCTATCAGCGATACAAGTCTATCAACAATAGTTTTGCTATATTTACAATTTTTTTTAAATGTTGCAATATATTTAATTATTATTCCTAAAATGGCTATCAATTACAATTACTCTTTAATAAAGGGGTTTAGAAAAAAAATTAGAAATACATTATGAGAACCCAAACAATATTAAATAAAATAACTTAGGCAGCAAATTTAACTAAACGATGAACATTTCTCTAACGATTAAATAAAATAATCTTTAAAGCTTCAACCTTGTAGTTGAATTTCATCGCAAATAAATTTCATAAAGTTAATTTACATGTAAATTAAATCTATTTATGGATGATAATGTTTACCTTTATGAGATTAAGTTTGCAAAAATGACCAAAAAAATGTTTTTTTTTTCTCTCGACTCCATTGAAATGAATTCTATTATATATATTTGAAAATATTTCCTTCTCATATATGAAAATATAGCTTATATTTTATTTAGAAAAGATAATTATGAGAAAATAAAAGTATGTTTTGAAAAAAAAAAGGATAGGACGGGTGGAAGAAATTCAATAAAGAGTGAAAGAATCAACAACATTGTTTGAAACACATTCACAGTTAAAAGCAGAAGATACAACATATAGAACAACAAGTAGAGACAGTAGAAACACAAGACATTATTGTTAACCCAGTTCGATGAAACAACATCTACGTCTAGAGGGTCATTGACCCGAGATCAGAGGTTTTATTTCTATGATATATAAATCATAATCAAATTAAACTATTATGATTTTCGGTATAGAGTCTATCATGATTTTTCTTCACTCATAATCAGTGATACAATTTTATAGAAAATAATTCTATTACTAAACTATCTAAAAAATGAACTGGCTAATCAAAATATCCCCCTAATCAAGTTTCTCATCAATTAACAGATGAAGGTAGTAAATTGAAGGATCTCCCCCTAAGTCACATCCTTCATCAAGACGTAAACAAAATATCCTAAAATCATCATACTACAGAAGTTTAACTTCAGATCTTATAACCTCAGCACAAAATGTTATCAAATAATTAAACACAACAACAACAATTAAACCACACCAATAAGAGAGAACTTACATGCTTCGAGATCTATGTTTTACAAGTTGTTCAATCGAGAAGTTGTTCTTCACTTCTCTATATACTTGCACCACTACAACGTCTCTCGCTCAATATTCTAGAATGATACGCACATTAGGATAAAAAAGTTTGTACACACGAAAAAACTACTCCAAAGACAAATCTTCATCAAAATAAGGAAAATTTTCTTTTAAAAAATGACCCAAACAAAATCTTTGTTCCATCAAAATATGTTTCACAAACTTAACGAATGTTTTTTGTCACGTCAACCAAGAAAAAGACAATACTGAACAAATAGGATATCCGCAGGTCCACGCAACTTCTAACTGACTAATATGTCGAATCTTGAATTTTTGGATCGTATCAAATTTGAGAAGGGTTATGTGGAAGTAAGATTTAAAAAAAAACAAGTTTTATGTTGGCACAAAGACTGAATATATATGGATGGTGCAATTGTCAATACCCATTTAATTTGTTCACAATGTTATTTTGTGTCTCTCATGAGCATATACCAAACTCCTTGGATAAGACAGGAAGTAGTATTATAATTAAAAAAAAAAAAACTCGTAAGGATCTGCAACAAAGAAATACTTTTATTTGGAATCCATTGAAATGAATTCTATTTTATATATATATTTGAAAATAATTTTTTCTCATATATGAAAATATAGCTATATTTTATTTAGAAAAGGCAATTATGAGAAAATAAAAATATGTTAGGAAAAAAAAGGGATAGGAAGGGTGGAAGAAATTTTCAGAACTAAAAGGCTAATATCTCAAATCTTGAACTTTTGGATCGTATCAAATTGATACCATTATTCATTTAGGATTTAAAGTTAATGTTTTAATTGATATCTTTTCAAAATTAAATATATACTTTTCATACAAATATTTTGTTTATATATATATATAAATAGGTAGTTAATTAGTTGAGAAATAGAGATGGTAAAATAAGGAGAGAGAGTAGAGATGATTGGTCACATTTGAAGGTTTGACTAAACTTGTATTTAGAAATGAAAAGGTTTGTTAATTAAATAGTTAATAATCATGATTGATAATAGTAATAAATAATAATAATAACAATAGTAATCGTTATTATGTTAGTTATCCCATTTTAATAAATAAATAAGACTTTTAAGTTATGGTTAATTTGGATATATCGGAATCAATGAAGTTGAAGTTAGCTTGAATAATTGAAATGCATGCATGCATGGTAGATAATATATAATTATGTACTAATCACTTATTTTATGAAATATATATTTATTAGTTTAATATAATGAAATTAATTTAAGGTAAATTTGCAATATGTGCAATTTAATTTAGAAGAATTTCTTTTGAAAGAAAACCGAACCAGTAAATCTAGAAAACTTCCAAGAAAGATTGGCCATAAATGTTAATATAGAGAAAAGTTACAAGATTGGAAAGTTAGAGAGAAGCCTAAAACAACCGAATCTAACCAAACTCTATAATTAAGAGAAATGATACTAGAGGTGTATTGGTTAGAGGTGTAGTGTAATGATTTAGACCAAACTCCTATCAGATTGCACACATCTTTCCAAAGGTTTACAACATATTTGGACTTCTCCTTAAAGTTTCTATTGTTTCTTTCCATCCACACATTCAAAGGAGAGCAGTTGCACATTCTTCTATTTGTTTGTTTCAACTTGCTTAAAGATGCTTAGGGAGTCCAAATTGTATTTGTTGACAATTCTGTCAATTGATTTCAAGAGCTTGTCCCAAAGTATTTTTGTAAACTTGCACTATAAGAAAAGGTGGTTGAAATCTTCGTTATTGGAGTGTAACATAGCACACGTCTATTTCAATTGAGACATAAGGATGAAAATTTCCTTTGGATGATATTTTTCATGTGATTTCTAGTGAACATTCGATAGTCATGATTATATAACTTTTGAAAATACTCAAGTGAAGACATATTTTTAGTCCATGATTTATGCTTTTGAAATATTTTAGCAAAAACATATATACGTGAACGAAAAGGCATCGTGGTTTGGATTGTGCAATTGTCAATACCCATTTAATTTGTTCACACAACGTCATTGTGTCTTCCATAAGCATATACTGGGAGGTAGTATTGTAATTATTATTATTTTCCTAATTTGGAGCCATTGAAATGGGTTTCTATTTTTCACTCGAAAAGGACTCGTTGAAAAATACATAGCTACGATCTGACTTTTTGTATATATGCATGCATACGTATGCCATATGTGTTTCCACGTATATATCAGGATATCAGTTTATAAACATATATATACTCAGTCCCATCAATTCAATATCAACTTTGCAGATTTGCCACAATCAGAATTTTATTTGGAATTAAGTTAATTTCAATTCACTAGATTATTTTAAATCACTTTTTAAAATCCAATTGGAAGATTCATGATTTGTGAAAACTAAAGCAACAAATGACAATTTTAATATAATGATAAATAAGAAAAAGTACTTACAATGTCCTACAAAAAGAAAACTAATTATGAATTCTAATTGAAAGTTCAAACCATTTGGTTTACTATTTACACACTCCACGTCTTTAAAGTCTTTGGATGGATTTTCAACATATATAGGAAGAAAAAAACAAAACCAATAATAATTAATTGAGGAAATCGCCAGCAAAAAAAAAAAAAAAAAATAATATATATATATATATATATATATTAATATTCAATTACATCATTCTTTTAAATTTGAAATTAATAAAATTATAAAAGTGTGATTCAACAAAGAATTAATATTGATATATAAATATTATTTAAAATATGAAAACTAATATTTAATAATATAGCTACACTCATGTAACTCAAATTTTAAGGAATGAAATTACATATGGGAATATATTATTGGTAATCACCCCTAATCTTTTCAAAATTATGTCTGAATAATGTTTAATTGGAAGAAAATATTTCCACTAATAAAAAAAAGGGGTTTTTGTTTCAAAATATATCAAAATTTTACCGTCTATCAAAAACAATACCGACGAGAGATGTCTATAGCAAAATTTAACCGTCTATGAGTAATAAATCAAGATGCCTATCACATTCAATCTATTATTGATAAACTATAAAATTTTGTTATATTTATAAATATTTTTACTTTTAAGAACAAAATGGATAGCAAGGAAGAGGTAGTTAGCTCTTTCTAACTCTTGGTACTGATCTTCCACACCTTCTTTAATTAATTTTCTTTGTCATGGGCAAATTCACCTTGAGGATGTGAGATTATAGGGAAACTTCCTTGATTTTACCCACCTGGAATTTATAAGTCAAGATAAGTCTTCCAACTTGCAATTCATTTTTTTTCTTAAAAATATGGAAATTCTTCCGAGTAATTATAAATAAGCAACCAAGTGTCTTCATTTTGTTTGTGTTCTTAATTATTATTTGTTCAAGAGATATCAAAATGGATATATTAGAAACTGCAGAAAACACTTGGGATCTGGAAGAAATTGAACATCAAACTCATTTCAACACAATTCTCCCATCCTTTCTCCCAAGGTTCTTTCTGATCTTTCACTTAACACTTTCGTTTTTTCTTTCTTTTTGGCTTTTAAATTTAACTTATATGCTCTTCTTTTTTATTCACATTGTTTTCCTGATCAATAATTTTTATATTCATCATTATCAATCTTTTTTTTTTCTTTCATGATCCAGAAGCAGCCAACTTAGTAACCAATTTGGAAAAGAAAGAACTGTAATTGGATTTGAAAATTCGAAGCTGAAGCTATCTTTCATTAATCAAATAGCTCCCACCATTTTCACCAACAATAAAATAAAAGCCAAAAATGAAAAACCACTACTAGTTGCAATTTGTGATAATACTACCAACTCCAAAGCTATCATCAAGACAGGTTTTTTGTCGAGGGCCTTGGTTGAGTTCGTCGTCCTCGACGGTGAATTCGCCTTCAATCTACGACAAGAGAAAAATAATTCTTGGAGTTGGAATGATTTTAACAAAAGTATTGTTTCTGAAAGAGTGGGGAAAAGGCCCTTAATTGTTGGGAATGATAAGATAATTCTCTTGGAAAATGGGTTTGGACAGCTTAATGATTTGAGCTTTAGTGACAATTCAAGTTGGACCAAAACTAAGAAGTTTAGATTGGGAGTGAAATTTGTGGATGACGAAATTAAAACTAAATTTCCAGGAATTGAGGGAGCTGTCTCCGAACCCTTTAGAGTGATGGATCAGCGTGGTGAAGGTATGCCTTTTTTCTCTCTCTCTCAAATGCAAAGTTCTTTTAAGTGAAAATGTATATCATTCTGCAGATCCCTTTTTGAGACTTGTTTGATATGTTTATATATATCTTAGTCCTTCCAATCGCCATATATTTCATTCTGATTCCCTTTAGTCCTTATATTTTTAGATCAAAAGTTGGTCAATATATTCAAACATTTTTTTTTGTTTATTACGAACATAAGGGTACAAGAAACACCACCCTCCAAGTAGGGGAGATGAAATATGGCGATTGGAAGGAATTGCCAAAAATGGTGCATATCACCAACGCTTGTCCTCCAACGGAATAAAAAATGTGGATGATTTTTTGAAGGCTTATGAACAAAAGGGTTCTACTTACCTAAAAACGGTATGAAAAAAAATAACAATAATTCGAAGTTGTTAATTTCACATAATCATTTTATACAGTTTTGTATGCAGCTACTTGGCGAGAAAGTCTTTCAAAAGATATGGAGAAAGATGATTAGTAATGCTTTAGAATGTGATTCAGTGGAAAATGAAGCTAATTTAAACAACTTGGAAGATATGGAACTTTATTATCAAGACTTTCCATCCTTCAATCCAACCCCTACGGTTAGTTTCTCCCACTCATGTAAAGAGCTTCTGCGGATTTGTTGATATTTATAGCATCAAATGTTTGTTTGATTGAATTTTTCAAGTGTTTAAGTTTGAAAATATAAGTTATTTGAATTTTTTTTTTGTTAGTAGAGTGGTGTCACTTCCTTTATTAAATTATTTATTTTATCTTACTTTAGCTTTGGTGTGACCATTGAGTTTGTTGTGGCTGGTTGAGATTGTGCTATCCCTTAATTCTCGGGTTTGTTTAGATTATGGGTCTCAGACTTTTGGCTACTTCATGATTATTGATTGTTGGTTACGGTGTGTTGAGAGAACAAGGGTTTCTCGAAATTGCGTGGTGGTGATATATTCTAGCGTGGAAAGTTTTCGGTGTGTGTACCTTCTTTTTAACTCTTCCAAAAGCAAAATATTCTTCTTTGACCCAAAAGGAGCCCCCACGAGGCCCATCAGAATTAGAAGTCCAGAAGAAAGCCCAAAAAAAGCACAGATGAAGAATACTTGCGGATTGAAACAGAAAAAAGGAAAACAAATATATAAAGTGAAAAGCCCAATTAAACAAGCACACTCAGCAAAGACAAAGAACGAAAGAAACATTGGGCTCAAAATTCAACCAAAGGAAGACAAGGAAGAAATGGCAGAACTCAAGCTGGTTGTGGATCTCGGTCCACTTTCGCCATTATCAGATGAATTCCTCTCAAGTCTAGACCACTTCACTCCCTCTTTGTCACCCACCTCACCAACCCAATCAGACATTGTGAAAGACAGAATTGCTCCAATGATGATAAGTGACAAAGAAGAAAAAGAAAAATCAGACAACGAAGAAGAAGAAATAACTTTCAAGCAAAAATTGGAGGAATGGCTCAGAAGAAATAATCTGGAATTAGCTATGACTGCGAAGGGAAAAAATGTGAACTCTGTTATGAATATAATTGAAAATGTGGAAATGGGTCAGTTAGAAAAGGGGCAACCTAGTTTTCCATGAAAGTTGTATGTTGGAATACTAGAGGGTTAAGCTCTCCCTCTAAAAGAGCTCAAATAAAAAGTCTTCTTTCTTGTTACTTTCCTGACTTCGTAATTTTAACTGAGACCAAATTGCAAACTATTTCAAAAAAAATTGTCAAATCTCTTTGGAGCTCAATTAGTGTCAATTGGCATGCTACTAACGCTGTGGGTAATTCGGGTGGCATTTTAATCCTTTGGGATGACTTAAGATTTAATGTCTCAAATTTTATTGAGGGAAAATTCTCTGTCTCCATCAAAATTAATACTCCCAATGCCCCCCCTCTTCCGAATGGTGGCTCTCTGCTATTTATGGCCCGACATGTAGAAACAAAAGAGCATACTTCTGGAATGAACTTGAGGAGCTTAAAACCAAATGTCTTCCCATATGGCTTTTAGGGGGTGACTTTAATGTAGTGAGATTCTCTTCAGAAACGACAGCAAATTCTCCAAGCTCACGAAGTATGAAGATTTTCAACAAATTACCCCCCCCCCCCCCCTCCCCCAAATGCAAAATATACATGGTCAAACCTCAGGGTTCAACCAACCATGTTCAGACTTGATAGTTTCCTACACTCTGCAGAATGGGAAACTTTATTCTCCATGCATTACTCTAGAACAATGACCAGAACTACTTCTGACCACTTCCCAGTAGTCCTTGAGACAAACAACTTGAATTGGGGTCCTTCCCCTTTCAGATTCCAAAATAACCTACTCAAAGAAATTTTCTTTAAAAATAACTTTGAATTATGGTGGAAGAATATTGCCCAAGATGGTTTTCTAGGGTATTCCTTCATGAGAAGACTCAAACAGTTGACTGGTAAAATTAAAGATTGGAGTAAATCCATCAAGGAAAACAAGGAAGAGGAAAAAAAGCAATGGATCAAAGAACTAGACACTATTGACAAGACTGAAGGGGAACACAACATCACTGAAGTATTAAGCCTAAGACGCTCCGCAATTAAATCCAATCTAAATCAGTGGGAATTCAGAGAAGCACAATTATGGAGCCAAAAATGCAAAAGACTTTGGAATCTGGAAGGTGATGAGAATACGGCCTACTTCCATAAGATCTGCACTACTAGACAAAGAAGAAGCCAAATTTCAAGCATATCTACATCCTCCTGATTGGTTAGCAAAACTAATGAGGAAATTGAAAAGTATTTATTACCCACTTCGAAGACATTTACAGAGATACAAATACCACCCCTTGGCTCATTGATAATTTGCCATGGAACCCTATATCAGCCATAGAACAGAGGGATATTTGCAAGCAGTTCATGGAGGTGGAGATCTACAAGGCTCTACAATCTTTCACAAACAACAAGAGTCCGGGCCCTGATGGATTCACAATGGAATTCTTCAAAGAAACGTGGAAATACATCAAAGGCGAAGTTCTTGATATCTTCTAAGATTTTCACAAAAATGCTATCATAAACAAGACCGTGAATGCCACATACATCGCCCTCATTGCAAAAAAGGAAAAATGTTCCCAGGCATCAGACTACAGACCCATTAGTCTTACAACATCTCTTTATAAATTCATGGCTAAGGTAGTGGCAGAAAGACTAAAAAGATCTCTTCCAGAAACAGTTTCTGAAAATCTGATGACCTTTGTAAAAGGAAGACAAATTACGGATGCTATTCTGATAGCTAACGAAGAGGTGGATTTTTGGAAATCCAAAAAAATAAAAGGATTTGTCATCAAGCTAGATATTGAAAAGGCCTTTGACAAATTCAGATGGAGATTAATTGACTACATGCCGATGAAAAAAGGCTTCCCATGTAAATGGAGATCATGGATCAATGCTTGTATTAGTTATGTACAATATTCGATAATGATAAATGGAAAACCGAGAGGGAAAATCCAACCATCAAGAGGTATTAGACAAGGAGACCCCATATCTCCCTTCATTTTTGTCATTGCGATGGATTACCTTAGTCATCTACTTAAGGTATTGGAGAACACAAACAAAATCAAAGGAGTTAAATTTAATGCAATCAGAACCTTACACACCTTCTTTTTGCTAATGACATCCTTCTCTACGTGGAAGACCATGATAGCTCGATTAAAAATATGAGATACGCTATCCATCTCTTTGAACTAGCTTCACGGATGAAGATAAATCTCAACAAATCCTCTATATCTTTGATGAACGTAAACTCAAACAGATTAAACAGTGTGGCTGACAGATGGGGAATACCATCCCAATTCTTGCCTATCAATTATCTGGGGGTTCCTCTTGGTGGCAAACCATTAACAAAACATTTTTGGGCAAGTACCACTGAAAAAATCAGTAGGAAAATAAACAACTGGAAGTACTCGTATCTGTCTAAAGGTGGAAAAATCACTCTGATAAACTCTTCCCTTGTTAGCCAGCCTACATATCAGCTATCTATTTTCAAAGCCCCTTCCTCTGTTTGCAAGGAAATTGAGAAGGTTTGGAGGGATTTCCTTTGGAACAAATCCAAAGACAAGCATAATATACACCTCATCAAATGGTCCATAATTACATCCCCAAGAGACAATGGAGGCCTCGGAATCAACAGATTAAAGGATACTAACTTTGCTCTTCTTTGTAAATGGCTATGGAGATTTCTAAACGAAAATGATCCTCTTTGGAAACGTATTATTATAGCCAAATAGACTCACATAGGTGAAATCCCAACAAAGAGCAAATATAGCAGTAACAAAGCTCCTTGGCGCTCAATTATTAAGGGACTAAACTGGTCCCTTCCTCATATTAAATGGAAAATCAATAGTGGTGCCAATCTGTCTTTTTGGTATGGCCATTGGGGTGCAAACAATCCTCTTTATCTACACAGACCAAGACTCTATGCTCTCACAACCAGAAAGGATAGCGCAATCAAAGACATGTGGAATCATGATACACAAGACTAGGAGCTTCATCCTAGAAGGGATCTCCGTAGTTGGGAAATTGGGCAATGGAACGATATTAAATCATCCCTTACAATCCCAAACAGAGGCAGTGGTCTGGATATTCCTCTTTGGAAGCTGAACAAAAATGGAGACTTCGCTGTTGCATCCATTAAAAAAGAGATTAACAGTGGCGACAGCAACTTGAGCGATAGCGAAGCGACCATATATCAAAACTTATGGAAGTCTTGCATACCAAAAAAATGCAAATTCTTCATTTGGTCTCTTATCCACGAAAGAATTAACACGATGGATAGTTTACAGATAAGGATCCCTAACACGATGTTAAATCCTAACTGGTGTGTGATGTGCCGTAACAATGAAGAAGACAAAGATCATCTCTTTCTAACTTGCCCTTTTGCCACAACTATATGTGAGAGATTAAAGATGCTGATTAATTGGAACTTCCCTCAGCAAAATATCTCCAATTTTTGTAAACATATATGCAGGGTGAAGCAGAAGAACAAAAAGGAGATCATTTTATTTAATTCTCTATCCATCACTCTATGGAGTATCTGGCTTGAAAGAAATGATAGAACTTTCAACGAAAAAAACAAATCCCTCTCGGAATTTTGGGAAGATAACAAAGCTCTAATCGGCTTATGGACGACAAGATCAAGAAGATTCTCTAACTACTCTGCTAGCACTATTGCTTTAAATATCAATGCTTTTGGTTAATTCTGTCTTTCTGTTGGGCTTTGGGCTTATCTCTAGCCCTTTTTGTTCTCCCTTGCTTCTTGTACTCTCATTTGTTATATTAATGAAGCGGGGATGATGAGGGTGCTAAGGGGGTGTCCACCTAGTGGAGATGCCCGGGTGCACCTGCTGACCCTTCAGTATCTTTTTAAAAAAAAAACTCATTGAAGATAAAAGATAAATACTACTACAGTTTCAAGAATACTGAATGATCTGATTGCGAGTGTATAATGATTAAGGGGGAGAACACCTATTACATATTATGACACTTGTTCTTATACAATAAGTAGAACTAGATACCTGAATCAGTCCATGAACAACACGTTGATATTGTATAGAGTGTTGTACCTTAGGTCATAACGTTATAATAATTAATCACTACATTAGCTATACAATCTCTTATCATGGGTCCATGACCCCTAAATGTAGAGGTTGTGTCATCGGATTTGGTTACTAGAGGTTGATATTTCATGTGTTCTTTGTGTTTTTATATGTCCCATAGTTATTTCGTCTGTTATTAACACATGATTCAAACTAAGAGTACTGCTATATAATAAGTGTGTTTTTTACAACCACACTCAAAATAAATTGTGTGAAACACTTTTAAAGTTGAATTTAAACAAATTTTATCAAAACTGGTGAATTAAAATTCTCTCTATCTCCACTGAGTTTGTTTTGAAACGAAACTTAGCAACACTTGGGGGATAATTATGAAGCAATGGAAGCTGGCCAAGGTTTTGAAGGGACGATGGGGGAGCAAGACAAGCATTATTTCATTTTCAATAGTGGTAATTTAAACTAATTAATAACCCATTTCTAATTTTTCTTCGATTCCTTTGTAATAATGTTTTTGAATATAATATATAATCATATAAAATTTATCCTAAACTAATCATTCTGATCATCGGCAGATTTTCCACCATTGTTGCCACATGGAGAGGCTTCAACCTCATGCCAACCATAACTATAAAGGGCGAAGTTGCAATGGGTTGGTGCCTAAACCCAAACAAAAGTATTATTACTCCAACATTCAATAGTAAATTTAGACAGGAAGAGAGAAAAAACAGTGATAAAAGCTAAATTCACATGATTTTGACGAGAAAAATAATGTAGAGTGAGAAGTTTTCGGCCTTTTCTTTGGTTCAGTTTGATTTGAATTCTAGACCTTTATGTATGAGTTGACCTAGGTTCAGGTTAACAACTATTTTGATTTTGAATTATGAGAACATCTTTACTTCTTGATTTGATATTTAAAATTTTGCCATGAATTATGTGGATTCCAAAATTAATAGTTATAGTTAAAGTTAATTGTTGGTTACATATTCAAAAATTAATATATGTGTTTGTCGAAGATAAAAGCTAAAGCTTATAATGGGCTTAAGCTCAATCCACTTGCACATTTAAAATAAAAAGGGAACGATGCAAATATATCAATTAGTTTCAAAATAATTAAGTATATAACAACATTTTAAAAATTTGTAAATATATAATAAAAATTTTCAAATATTATCAAATCTATCACATAAGAATCTATCCGGGTCTATCACATATAGATTTTACTATATTTTTAATTTGTTTAAATATTGCTATATACCTAATTATTATTTCTAAAACTGTAACAAATTATAATTATCCAAAAAATGCCTCTTCAATTTTGACTTGTTTCCTAATTTTGACATTTGTCAAAACTTATTATTATTATATATATATATATATATATATATATATATATATATATATATATATGGATATATTGTTATCACCTCTCATTTTTTTTTATTTATTTATTTTTGTTATCACCTATCATACATCTTTAAATTTCATGTTTAAATAGGTATCTTTTCAAAATTAAATATATATTTTTCATACAAATATTTTGTTTTTATATATTTTAATTTTTTTTTTTATAATTTAAGCAAGTAGATAACTAGTTGAGAAATAGAGATGGTCAAATGAGGAGAGAGAGTAGAGGTGATAGGTCACATTTGAAGGTTGGACTGAACTTGTATTTAAAAATGAAAAGGTTCGTTCATTAAATAGTTAATCATGTTGATAATAGTAATAAATAATAACAATACAATAATAATCATCGTTATTATGTAAATTATCCCATGTTAATAAACAAATAACACATAGTTAAAAGACTTTTAAGTTATGCTTAATTTGGATATATTAGAATCACATGAAGTTGAAGTTTCTTGAATAATTAAAAAGCATGCATGCATGGTAGATAATATATAATTATGTATTGATCACGTATTTTATGAAATATATATTTATTAGTTTAATATAATGAAATTAATTTAAGGTAAATTTGCAATATGTGCAATTTAATTTAGAAGAATTGTCATATGATTTCTAGCCAAGATTTATATCTATCAATCATTTATTTAATGATTTTAAAAAATAGTTATCAATCAACGTTAAGACATAATTTTTAGCCCAATATTTACCGTGTTGAAATATTTTAGAAACATATGTGTTGTTCATGTGAAAGTTCTTATTTATGAAAATGTTATTTAGAAGAACAATCAC
This sequence comes from Cucumis hystrix, assembly GCA_025688845.1. Taxonomy (NCBI): domain Eukaryota; kingdom Viridiplantae; phylum Streptophyta; class Magnoliopsida; order Cucurbitales; family Cucurbitaceae; genus Cucumis; species Cucumis hystrix. The sequence continues at coordinate 17,837,973 of CM046890.1, read as the reverse complement.
GGTTTAATCTAGAATCGAACAAGATTTAGGTTATTTTAGGTTTTAGGTTTGATGCATATTGTAGCAATATATATGGTGCAATTGTTCATGCCATTCAATGTTGTGCTCCCCATAACTTATGTCAATATATAGCATACCAAACTTGTTTTGGATGAGACAAAAAGTTGTAGATTATAAAAAAATTGGTAATTCAAAACAGTGGGAAATTAGTTTGGACCCACAACAAATAAATATTTTAACATTTCAAAAATAAAATTAATTTCTATGTTTTTTTATAGCAATTACAACCGTTTTCGTTAGGAAAAAAAATGAAAGAGTGCAACGACAAATTCAACTATTGTGTTAGGACAACAAATATAATTCTTAGATTTTATATTGTCACTTTAGGCTTTGAAGTCTCTCTCTTAGCCCATTAATCACAAACTCATATCTCCATGTGGATGTGTTTCCCTCCTCAACTCACTTTGATGAAAAATCTTCTCTTACTTCATCACAATAAAATACATAAATTTAATAACATAAAGAATAATTAATTAAGTTTAAGACATTATATTATTATATTCTAACACCTTTGTTGAAACCCAACCTTTTTTATTTCTTGGAATTTTTCTAAAAACCATAGGATAAGGAAATTATAAAGAAATTACACAAGAAATTGCTGATGGATTGTGATCAGCCACAATAACTTCTTCTTCTTCTTCTTCTTCTTCTTCTTCTTCTTTTTTTTTTTTTTTTTTTATGATTTTAATTTTTTAGTGGGAGAGTAAGAAAGTCTACCCTTAGTCTAACGTTTGATTGTTAATTGTAATTTTAGTCAAAAGCAAAGACGCCTACAATTAATTTTCTACTTCGTTCTCTAAGAAATAAATAAGTTTTAGATAACTTATATTTTAAATATTAAATCTTTAAAATCAAGATATTACTTTTCTTCCTTGAAAAATATTTATGATTTCTTTAGAAATTGCATACAGTATTTACATTCTCAATATCATCGTAATTTCTATCTCCCCATCTTCATATATTTAATTATTGTTGTGGTAAATACTAACGATAGAGATGTTGTTATTTTATGGATAATTTATGTGTGCATGATTTGAAAAATCTCATTATAAATGAATAATCAAAATTTTAATTTCATCAATAAAATATTTGAGCATTATCAATCTAGTCTCTCTTCTTTTATCATTTGAACATGAGTGAAAGTAATTAATTATAAGTTTAATTTTTAAAATAAAATAATTGTCCATGGAGAGGAGGTTGAAATTTACATAGATATCAAATGTGGATTATGGATATTGTTTGATTCCCAAATTGGTTAACATGATCACCTATTGTTAGTGATATTAATTTATTTTGGGTGGAAGAGCTAGCAAAGCTAATTAATAAAAAAGAAACCGTTGAAGTTGGTGAACCCTACTAGACCCTAATTTAAAGATGATAAACCAGTTGCAACCCTCTTTTTTTCAATCTATTGTTTTTCTCATCTTTTTGTAAACACTTTTAAAAACTTCCAACAAAACTTCAATTTTTGGGTGCTTAAGAAAAGACCATGAGAGAATTTCTTATAATACCTAATCATATTGATATTTTATTGATATGAAAAGTATTACAAATTGTAGTCAAGGCTAGAGTTAAGCTCCAATACAAAGTGTATTAGCTTGTCAAAGCATTAATATTGATATATAGAGATTGTGCTTCTTGAATGTGTGTCTATTTGACCATAAACAGTTTTTAAAACATAGAATCATTTTAAACGATAAAATATATAATCTTTTAAAAAAAAAAATTAAATATAAAAGAAAAAAATTATAAATAAATTGATGATTTTTCTACCAAAAAAACTTTAAAATATATATATTTTTTTAGAATTTAATTAAAAAATTCAATCTTTTATAAATTAAAAAAAAAACATTTTTAAAAATAGCAAAATAAATTAAAATATTTACAAGCTATAGCAAAATTTTGGATTCTATTACTGATAGTCTTCTATCACTATAACATATCGATGACCAATCATAGAATTTGCTATTGGTTGTAAATATTTTGTAAAATTTGCTATTTTTGAAAATTCTCCAAGGAGACGAATTAAACCATGATAATACTATTAGAAATTTGGTCTTTCTTGTCGCACGCAAATTTTGATTTCTTGATGGTCATGACAAAGGACTATCAAGAAAAAAATTTCTTGATACAATGTTTATCTTGATGGTCATGTACGTCAAAAAAAGCCCCCTTATTTTGTTGAAGAAATACAAAAAAACGTAAAAAAAAAAAGTGAATTCTTGATTTTTTTGATGGACAAAGTTTCCTTAGTTTTGTTGATGGTCCACAAACGTCAAGAAAACTAGTTCTCGATGGACAATAAACATCGCGAATAATATATTAGTTGATTGATAATGTCCATCAAGTTTGACTGACAATGCCCATCAAGTTAATTAGGTTTTCTTGATGGACAATGCCCATCAAGAGATGAATTTTCTTGATTTGCAATGGTCATCATTGAAAAAAAATTAATATATTTGTTTTGGATTTCTTGATGAGTTCAGAATTTTTTTGATGTGTTTAGGCTTTCTTGATGGACAAAAACAAAAAAAAATCATGTGGCAGGGTCCATCAAGAAAAATGATATCTTGATGGACATTGTTCATCGAGATTTTTTTTTATAATTTTGGGTTTAGGATAAGATCATGAGACAAGACCCATTAAGAAAAATGATATCTTGATGAGAATTGCCCATCAAGAAAAAATTATTTTTCACGAAACACGAAATTCAGACCGTCGTTAACTAATTCAGAAAACACGATATTCATGAATAATATTCTTAAATCTTTACTATTTTTTTCTAATTATTACTTTTTATTCATCAATAATACAATATTATTTTTTTAAAAATTAAGTGTTCTAATTATAATTAGATTGAAATAAGTGACTTTGTCAAAATTAAATTAGTTTTATTGTGTTTAATTTTAATGACTTGAATTAAAAATTTGTAATTTAGGATTTTTAAAATCTGTAGAAGCTGGTCAACTTTAGTTAACTAATACCTCTTGACAAGAGGTTTCAGGTTCAAATTCTATGCATTCAAAACATATTGGATGGTATGACTTGCTTTCTCAATGTAATGTGGTTTGCACATAAAAAAAAGGCAATAAATTTTGTTTTACAAAATGTTTGAAAATAATAATAGAAGAAAAATGGTTTCTTGGTTGGTAGTGTTGGTATAGTGTTTCAACAACTCCCAAACAAATTATCTACCAAACACAAACATACTCCACATCGTAAGCGACTGGAAGGGAAGCACGAGATCCCAACTGCTGTGCTGCTCATCTTCTCTAGAGTAGTCCTAGCCTGGGCAAGATAAAGTTTCACGGCCGAGAAGAAAGATGCTGTGCCGGGTGATTGGAATCCTCTAAGGTCAACTTATGAGGCTGAGAGGGCATGACGTGTTCACACTCCATGGTTGGATATAGAAAACTTCCTTGAATTTTCTTAGGGAAAAGATATTAATTAAAGAGGTGGAAAAGAGGTACTTATAAGTCTTCCAAGTAATTTAATAATGTATGAATATAAATGAGCCCACATTTTGAGTCTTATTATTATTTGTTCGAGAGATATCAAAATGGATATATTAGAAACTGCAGAAAACACTTGGGATCTCGAAGAAATTGAACATCAAACTCATTTCAACACAATTCTCCCATCCTTTCTCCAAAGGTTCTTTCTCTTTCTCTTGCACTTTCGTTTCTTTCGTTTTTTTTCTTCTTTTTGGCTTTTAAATTTAGTTTATGCTCTTCTTTCTCCAAAGGTTCTTTCTCTTTCTCTTAACACTTTCGTTTCTTTCTTTCTTTTTTTTCTTTTTGGCTTTTAAATTTAGTTTATGCTCTTCTTTTATTTTCCACCTTGCTTTTGCTTCTGCTTTAATTCTCCCATCCTCCCCATGGGGAGTTTATGAAACGTCGAAGAATATGTTTACATGTTTGAGAAAAATCATAAGATCGCTATATTTTAAATATGGATGAAAACTTATGTTTTTTTTTTGTCATTAAAATATTTGTCTTACAATGATTTTACATTAATAACCTAAAGCTGAGTTACATAATTTGGGTTTTCCAGTTTCGTAACTCAATCTGTTATTCCATCCGAGGATTTGTCTCCTAAAGAAGAGAACATACCTCAAGAAAATGAATTAAAGCAGGTTTAACCTCTTTATTTATTTTTCATTTATATATGATGTTTAGTTCTTAATTATTTCTAATATTCACAAAAAAAAAAAAAAAAATCTCATTACATTCGTCATTTTCTACCCACAGGTCGAGGATGTGGTAAAGATTGAAGCTGATTCTCACCTAAAATCCATTCTGTCAAGGTTTGATTCTTAAAAATTAAATTAATTTTTGATTCACATTGCTTTCCGGATCAATAATTTTTATTCATCATTATCAATCAATTTTTTTTTTCTTTCATGATCCAGAAGCAGCCAACTTAGTAACCAATTTGGAAAAGAAAGAACTGTAATCGGATTTGAAAATTCGAAGCTCAAGCTATGTTTCATTAATCAAATAGCTCCCACCATTTTCACCAACAATGAAATAAAAGCCAAAAATGGAAAACCACTACTAGTTGCAATTTGTGATAATACTACCAAGTCCAATGCTATCATCAAGACAGGTCTTTTGTCATCGGCCTTGGTTGAGATCGTTGTCCTTGACGGTGAATTCGGCATTAATCTACGACGAGAGAAAAATAATTCTTGGAGTAGGGATGATTTTAACAAAAGTATTGTTTCTGAAAGAGTGGGGAAAAGACCCTTAATTGTTGGGAATGATAAGATAATTCGCTTGAATAATGGGTTTGGAGAGCTTAATGATTTGAGCTTCAGTGACAATTCAAGCTGGACCAAAACTAAGAAGTTTAGATTGGGAGTGAAAGTTTTGGATGAGGAAATCTTAACTAATTTCCCAAGAATTGAAGATGCTGTCTCCGAACCCTTTAGAGTGATGGATCAGCGTGGTAAAGGTATGCCCTTTTTTTTTCTTTTTTCTCAAATGCTAAGTTCTTTTAAAAACTGTGAAAATATCATATTCTGATACCTTTTTGAGACCTGTTTTATACTTTTATATACATCTTAGTCCTTCCAATCGCCATATTTCATTCTGATCCGTATAGTTCTTATATTATTTTTAAATATATATCATAAAATGGACTTCATTTAGATCAAAGTTGGTAAATACATTCAAACCCAATTTTTTTGTTTGTTTATTATGACACATGAGGGTACAAGAAACACCACCCTCCAATTAGGGGAGATGAAATATGGCGATTGGAAGGAATTGCCAAAAATGGTGCATATCACCAACGCTTGTCCTCCAACGCAATAGAAAATGTGGATGATTTTTTAAAGACTTATAAACAAAAGGGTTCTACTTACCTAAAACAGGTATGAAAAAAAAAACTCTTTAGTTTATTGTTTTATTCAAAGTTGTTAATTTCACATAATCATTTTATACAGTTTTGTATGCAGCTACTTGGAGAGAAAGTCCCTCAAAAGATATGGACAAAGATGGTTAGTAATGCTTTAGAATGTGATTCAGTTGAAAACGAAGCTAATTTAAACAACTTGGAAGATGGGAAATTTTATTATCAAGACTTTCCATCCTTCAATCCAACGCCTGGGGTTAGTTTCTCCCACTCACGTAAAAAGCTTCTTTCATTTGTTGATATATATATAGCATCAAATGTTTGTTTGATTTAATTTTTCAAGTGTTTAAATTGAAAGTAAGTCATTTTTATTTTATTTTTTTATAAACGTTTTGGACAACCATTCAAAATATACTGTGAAACACTTTTAAAGTTCATTTTATCAAGAGTGTGGTTAATTAATTAAAATTGTTATTTTGAATTTTTTTTCTCTTTACTCAACTATATATCATATGTCCAAACAACATAAATTTTTTTCTCTTTCTTCTATTGTGAATTAGCTTTGAAATAAAATTGTACATTTATCTCATGAAGTATGCTCAAGTACGGTTCAAGACTGTAATACTATATAGAAAAATAAAATTCAAATTGTTATTTGTTTTTTTTTTTCTTTTATGGAACGATCAAACTCAAAAATGGTGAACTCAGAGAGCCTAGATGCATTCACATTAAAAAGAGGAAGAGACCTTTTAATAACTACGTGTTTATCCTATAATTTTTTTGGGTTCAGTTTAAACTGATTCGAGGATTGAAGTAAACCATTATGGTTTTGTTTGGTTTTTTACACACCTATATATTTCTCTATCTCCACTGAGTTTGTTTCGAAATGAACCTAGCAACACTTTGGGGATAATTATGAAGCAATGGGAGGCCAAGGTTTTGAAGGGATGGGAGAGCAAGACAAGCATTCTTTTATTTTCAATGATGGTAATTTCAACTAATAATCCATATCTAAATTTTCTCCATTCCTTTGTAAAATTTTTTTTGGATATATATAAAATTTATCCTAATTAACTAATCATTCTCATCGGCAGACTATCCACCACTGTTGCCACATGGAGAGGCTTCAACCTCAGACAACCATGAGTAATACCAAGGGCGACGTTGCAATGGGTTGGTGCCTAAACCCAAACAAAGTATTATTACTCCAACATACAATAGTAAATTTAGAGATCAGGAAGAGAGAGAAAAAAAACTGTAACAAAAGTTAAATTCACACGATTTTGGCGAGGAATATAGAGTGAAGAAGCTTTAATTACTATAATTTAGTATTAGTTTTTACTTTTTTTTAATGTTGATCTAAATTTTCAACATGTAATACTACTTTCTATTCAATAATATATCCGGGATAGTGTGGTGCTAAGGAAATAGCCTTCTAGTGAGGTTATCCGAATGCACCCTATATCTTGTTCGTTTCCTTGATAAAAAAAAATGTTCATCTAAATTTGTTGGAATGAACTTCATATTTGTATCTTGATTTAAATATAGTGAATACAGTTCTAATCATTCCTTATATACTTTCTCTAGAAGAAAAAAAGAGTTTTATAGAGTTTTTTAAAAAGTTTTTTAGGTTTTTTCCTGATGTTGATTTGTCTTGAGGGTTATGTGGCTTGTTAGTTATTGTCAAAGCTATAGCCAGTTTCTGCCTTTGAAAGTCATTTAATGATATTAGTTTTTGGTCTTCAAAAGGGGTTGATATGGACTTTTACTTCCTATTTTTGGAGCTTTATACCTTCAATTGTGCAATTGTTAATGCCATTCAATGTTGTGTTTAATTCCATGACCTACAGCATACCAAACTTGTTTTGGATAAGACAGAAAGTAGTGATATAGAAAATCGATAACTCAAAACAGTGGCAAACTCAACAAAGAAATATTTTAACATTTCAAAAAATAGAATTTAATTTCTATATATGGTTTCTTTAATTTCACTTTAAAAGGATCGATCGTTGAAAAATATATAATTAAAATTGATTTTTTGTATGGATTGCGTGTGTGCCAATGTCGTATAGATATATATATTAGGATTAGTTTATAAGATATATATATATATATATAGTGCCATATAAATATTATATCTCATCATTCTTTAGTCTTTGTTTATTTAACAAAATAAAATACTACAAGTTCTATATTCTATCATTGGTTGAAGTAAGATCACTACTACAAAAATTGGTCTACTTGACGTTTTTAAAAGCGTCAAGTATAGTCACATTATTTGACACTAAAAAATCGTCAAGTATATATTTACTTGACACTGTATTAACATCAAGTAATCTATCACACTTGACACTTATTACGTGTCAAGTGAGGTCATATACATGACACATTTTACGTGTCAAGTAGAGTCCTATACTTGACGACTTTTGCACGTCAAGTAAGATCGTATTCTTAACACTATTTACATGTCAAGTAAGATCATATACTTGACACTATTTACAAGTCAAGTAAGATAATATACTTGACACTATTTACTCGTAATATACTTGACACTATTTACTCGTCAAGTAAGATAGTATACTTGACGCTATTTATCCGTCAAGTAAAATTGATATATGTGATTTAAGATAATATATTCGACATGTATTTAACGTCATATATACCATTTATTAATATATTTAATATACAAAATGTTCCATTTTTTGTTTTTTGCATTACGTACATTCGTTTCAATAAAACATATACATCAACAAAATAAACTCTCCAACCAATAGTTACACAACAAAGAATGACCAATAATTTAGTATAATAAGCAAACCAACAATAATTTCACTACTCTCAGTAATGTCATCAACAATTATACAATTCCAATCCAATATAGTCAACTAAAATTTCCTATATGTGACCTATTCCAAAATGAACAATAATAATAGCTATCTTATATAACAAAAAAACATTTGTGGTATACCAAAACTAAAGTCTATCCCCTTACATCTATTGTCTCATGTATATAAGCGTAATTGCTATGAAAAAAATATTTACAAAAAAAAAAAAAAAAAAAAAAAAGTTATAGGCATTCCGATATGTTAGCCATTTACAAAATTAACAAGATCATATCTAGGTGTATCTATCATATGTACCGAGCTAAAAATTCAACCCACTCCACTCGTACTTCATCCAATTCAAGCTGTGAGTACAAGAAGTATCTACTTGTAGAGGACACTATAACACAAAACCAAATAATAATGCATAGTATATTATGTATTGGTTTCCAAAATGTTGCTTTTCTGGTCTTTTTCAAATTCTTTTGAGATTGAAAAATCGTCAAGGCCCTACATTTTTCAAAGTATAGTATAAATCAAATTGAACCAATTCTTAAGAGTCATCTCCAACGTCACTCATCAAATTACACATATATCCTTATCAAAATGTCACATAGCTTTAACTTTCTCATTAGTTATCAAAATTCAGCATGGCCAAAGATGACCTGGAAACAGAGAGTAGAAAGCAATGTACAAAGAAGTAGAATAAGGAAGTAGAGGAAGTAGAAAAACAAATTAGTCAGCTCAAGCAATAGGCAATAAAATTTTGTAAGTTGCACAAAAGAATGCTCAAAGAGTTTACTAGAGCTATCTTTTACTCTAAAACCATCTCAAACCTCATCCAAACAATACAAACCTAAACACAACAAAAATTTAAACCTATTCAAGAGTTGCTCCAATTGGAATTTGGAAATTGGACACTTAGCATAGGAAAGCTAACTACTTATTTATTTTTTAAAAATATAAAAAGGAAAAAACAGATAGAGAAGAAAGAAAGAAAAGAAAAAAGTGAGACTGGAGGATAACTTATCAAATAAAATAAAAAGTTCTTCTAGTTCGAGAGAACATACCTCTCCTTAAATATTTAGGGGGAGTAAATACCAAATTTGTGTTGTAACTTCTTCCATCTCTACTATTTTCAATCAGACCAAACCATGAAAGTCGAGGGTTGCCTTCCTAAAAGACAATATGCTTAATGTGAACAAATTACTCAAATCATAACATGAAAGATAAAAGAAGCGTAAATTAAAATAAAACAGATGCCTACATCATCAAAAAAACAATTAGAAAAAGTATGGAGTTTATCTGACCATTCCTAAGAGTACTTTATTTTAAAAACATTACTAAAATGCATAACTATAAATAATATACACCAGGTTAAAGAAGGTACACACACCGAAAACTTTCCACGCTAGAATATATCACCACCACGCAAGTTAGAGAAAAAGGGTTTCTCTGAACACACCGTAACCAACCATCAATAATTCTGAAGTAGCCAATAGTCTGAGGCCCATAATCTAAACAAACCCAAGAATGAATGGATAGCACAATCTCAACCAGCCGTAACAAACTCAATGGTCATACCAAAGTTAAAGTAAGATAAAATAAATAATTTAATAAAGGAAGTGACTCCACTCTAGTAACAAAAAAAAAAAAAAAAAACAAAATCAAATAACTTATATTTTCAAACTTAAACACTTGGAAAATTAAATCAAACAAACATTGGATGCTATAAATATCAACAAATCCACATAAGCTCTTTACATGAGCGGGAGAAACTAACCGTAGAGGACGAAATCAAAAAGGGATCTGCAGAGAATGATATTTTCACTTGAAAAGAACTTTGCATTTGAGGAAAAAAAAAAAAGGCATACCTTCACCACGCTGATCCATCACTCTAAAAGGTTCGGAGATAGCTCCCTCAATTCTTGGAAACCTAGTTTTGATTTCGTCATCCACAAATTTCACTCCCAATCTAAACTTCTTAGTTTTGGTCCAACTTGATTTGTCACTAAAGCTCAAATCATTAAGCTGTCCAAACGAATTATCTTATCATTCCCAACAATTAAGGGTCTTTTCCCCACTCTTTCAGAAACAATACTTTTGTTAAAATCATTCCAACTCCAACAATTATTTTTCTCTCGTAGTAGATTGAAGCCGAATTCACCGTCGAGGACGACGAATTCAACCAAGGCCCTCGACAAAAAACCTGTCTTGATGATAGTTTTGGAGTTGGTACATAAAAACAACCAAATGTATGAATTATCTACATTCACCTTTGACCACTTGCTCAAAGCATCTAAGTTTACACCTCTGTTAACCAGAACATCTGCCAAAATATCACAAATTCTAAAGTAAGAAGCACATGTCTCTTGTAACATAAAACAAATAAGAAATTCATGTGCAATTTTCATTTAAAAAAATCAATGTAAATCTCAATTTCATATAGACTTGCATCCACCTTGAGTAATAGAACAAACAACTTCATGCCCTACTGCTCAAATGCTACTAACGAGCTGGTCTCTTAGTCCCTTTTGCTAGAAAACCTCGTCTCATGAACCCCACATCATTTATCTAGCAACGATTCGACGAAGAGGTTACCGTGAAGAAACTTGGCGGCGACGTACTACGAGGGGTTGCGGCAACCTACGGCATGCGACCAGAGATTGCGTCTGCGTGCGGCGTGCTACGAGGGGACACGACAGCGTGCACGACGAAGTCTGGGCAAGTGGCATTGTTAAGATGAAATCGGGGGTGGGAGGGGAGGAAAGGAGATTGGAAAAGTGGGGGGAATTTTAGGGAAGGGGAAAAAGAAGGGGAAATTAAAAAAAAAAAGGTATTTTTATAAAAAGAGGTGGAAATGTGGACTTTTAGTAAATGTGGTAAAAAAATAAAGAAAAGAGTTTTTAAAAGGTTGGGGTTTTGGGAAGAGTTTTCTTGAGGAGAGAAAGGGGAAGATAAAAAAAGAATATATATTTAATAAATTATTTAATGAAAAGTTGGAGGGAAATTGAAAGTAAGGGTGCAAATTTGAAGTTTTAGCAACATTTAAGTTTGTTGCTAAAACTATTTAATTTTTAATGACATTATTTACGTGTGTTGCTAATTCTTTTAGAGGCACAATTTTTTGTGACATATTTTTTTTGCTTCGATACAAACGAACTTTTACTAACAAAAATTACTTACGCCGCTAAAACTTTGCCATTGAATCATAAATTTCTTGTAGTGAATTCAAAATGTGAAAAACAAAATAACTAATCGACCAAGTAAACAAGCAAAAGAACTCCAAAATGGAGAGAATTGCATGGAGATGGAGAGTTGTTGGGGTTGTAGGTCGACGGTCGGTGGTTGGTGGAGATGGAGAGTCATGGTTGTGGGTTGGCAACTGGTGTAGAGATGGAGTGTTGTGGGTTAGAGTCTATGTGGTTGGCCATCCGAAAATGGAGAGAGTGTCGTGGGTTATGGGTCGACAACCGGTGGAGAGATGGAGAGCTGTGAGCCAGCGGCCGGAGGTCGGTGGAGATGGAGATGGAGAAAACGACGTGAGAAAGAGGGAGATGAAACGAGAAGGGAAGGGAGGATAATTTTCAATAAGTTTATTTTAATAATTTTATTTATTGAAAAGAGGGAAATAAAAAGTATTTTTATATTTTTATGCTTGACAAAATAAAAATGTTAACTATACTTGACGTTGTTTCTGATTCAAGTAAATATTAACTATACTTGACGTGAAAAAATGTCAAGTAAAAGTTGCACTATACTTACACTAAAACACCGTCAAGTAAATTCTACACTATACTTGACGTGGAAAAAAACGTCAAGTAAAAGCTAACGTAAAATAATTCAAAAAATTTCATGAAAATTTTGCTTTCTTCAAACTATGTTTAACGTTTTGTTTGCGTCAAGTAAAATCTCTCTTATACTTGATGCGAAAAAAAACGTCAAGTAAAAGTTAATGTAAAATACTTCAAAAAATTCCATGAAAATTTCACTTTTTTAAAATGCTCAATACTTGACATTTTTTTTAATAAAAACGTCAAATATGTAAAACTACATAGTGTCAAGTAAAATAGATTCGGTAGTAGTGGATATATACTAGTTTATGTTAGATATTTGTAATTGATTCTATATACTTTTTTTAAAATTGAGTTTTCCAGTTGTTTTAGTTTTGTCCACGAAGTTTTCTTACAACATCTCTCTCAAGTCGGCACATACATGACATTTCAAATATTCTTCATTGGCTTTGATAAAAAAAAAAGTCATAATATATTCTTTACTTACATCTTATAACTTCACAAGTAAGCTTGACAGTGACAATTTATGATTGTTAGTAATGTTTCATGGTTGACAAATATTTATATTACCATTGAAAGTCGGGTTATGACGTTTTTAAAATATTGTCATTAATATTATGCATACATTTAAATAAATACGACGATATAAAATAAGTTTCACGAATTTTAATAATTTTAAACGTCATGAAGCACCAATTTCTTGAAGGAAAAAAAAAAAGAAAAAAAAAAGCACCAATCAATTTTGAATTTATAACAATATAAAATTAATGGAGTATTTTTAAAAATAGAATAAAGGGGCAAAATATTTACACCGTATAAAACAATTTCGAAAACGAAAAAAGTCCACAAGTCCACAATTAAAAATTCCAAAAATGACCTGTGATTAATTGGTATCGAGTGCGTAATATATTTGAGAAATGATCGTTTTTCAGGATTTTTTTGGTACGTTTAGACATCATTTAAATTTGGTCGTTTAAATTTTGGTAGCCAAAGATTTTTTTTGTATGATCATTTACATTTGGCACACGATTGTTTAAATTTGGCACAAGTTTAGATTTGATCATTTAAATTAGGTAGACAAATTAACGATTTTTTTCAAGATTTTTTAGTACACAATCTTAGAACAATATCGTTTAAATTTGACTATTTTTGTATACGATCGTTTACAATTGTCAATCCAATATCCCGAATTTTTTTTCACGATCTTCTATATTTGGCACACGAACCAAATAACCGTTTGAAAAAAATATTAAAAAATTACTAAAGAAAGAAAAAAAGGATGGAAAGGAAAAGAAAAAAAATTACAGAATAAGAGAAAAGGACGATCAGAAGAACAAGAAAAATTGCAGAAGAAAAAAGAATATGACGAAGAAGAGAAAAAATATCGCAGAAGAGGAAAAGAAAAAAGATCACAGAAGATGAAAAGAATAAAGATCGAAGAAGAAGAAGAAGAAAAAAATGATAAGAAAGGACAAACCTGAAATTTTTTTAAAAAATGGCAAACTCCATAGGTTTTTTCAATCTGTAACACAGACCGTAAATATTTTGTCCGTTAGTTCTATTTATATAAATTAACCAAAATTAATTGATAGATAAATTTAAATTTATGGAATACATGGAAGGGTTGTTTAGCAAGTAATGTAATGGAAAAAAGAATATTTAGAATACAATAGAACCATTCAAAGAGTCTAAATTTTTAAGGATTCAAATCACCTACGTTAATACGTTCAAGTTGTTGTTTTAAAATTAAATCTCCATATACAAAATTGAAATTTTCTTAAAACTTATATTGCAAAAGAAAAAAATAAATTTAAAAAAGATAGAGTTACGTTGTCTATTTTATATATATGTGTGTGTTTGGTAGGGGATTGAGAAATTTAATTCTAATTGAAAACATTGGTTTACTATTTAGAAACCTCCATGTCTCTAAAGTCTTTGCATGGACTTTGAATATAATTAAGAAAGAAAAAACAAAACCAATAATTGAGGAAGTTGAGAAGAAAAAAAAAGATATTTTTTAAAAATAACAAAATAAATTAAAATATTTGCTAACTATAGGAAAATTTTGAATTCTATCACTAATAGTCTTCTATCACTATAATATATCAATGACTATAAATGATAGAATTTATTATAGTTTTACATATTTTGTAAAATTCACTATTTTAAAAAAAATTCCAGTAAAAAAAGAATCTTCAATCACATTAGTCTTTCAAATTTGAAATTAATTAAAAAAAATTATACAAGTATGGTTCTACAAAGAATTAATATTAAGAGTGAAATTCAACTTTTATCTATAATTAATATTCAAATAAATAAAAAGATATAAATGTTATTTAGGATTGAATCATCGTTACGGTTTCGGTTTCTGTTAAGGTAGCCAAACGGCCAACTCAACCGTTTGATTTTCTTCATTTTAAAATAACATTTCAAATACCATTTTTATTTATTTATTTATTGGATCTTTTTAAAAAATATAACATGACAAAATATTTACACGATACAGAATAATTTCAAAAGCAGAAAAAGTTCATAGCCCCACAATGAAAAATACAAAAAAAAAAAAAAAAAAATGGCACGCGATCATTTACATTTGGCATATGATCATTTAAATTAGAGTAGCTAAATTTGAACGATTTTTTTTTCAATTTTTTTGGTACACGATTGTTTAGATTTGGAACACGATCATTTAGATTTAGATTTGACTATTTTTTGTACACATCGTTTACATTTGACAATCCAATATCTAATAATTTTTTTTTGCGATCTTTTATATTTGACAAACGATTTTAAAAAACAAAATAATAGTTTGAAAAAAATAGCACGATCTTGTATCAAATAACCGTTTGAAAAAAAATTATCAAAGAAAGAAAAAGGATGAGAAGAAAAAGAAAAAAAAAATACAAAAAGGAGAAAAAGACGATGGAAAAGAAAAGAAAAAAATTACATAAAAAAGAATATGAAAAGAAAGGACAAATGTAAATATTTAAAAAAAAATTGCATAAGAGAAAAAGACAATAAAAAGAAAAAATATCAAAGAAAAGAAAAAAAAAACGCACAAGAGAAGAGAGACAATCATAAAGAAGAACAAACGTGGAACTGGAATTTCTTTAAAAAATTTTAAATTTTATGGACTTTTTCATTTTGTTACACAAACCGTAAATATTTAATTTTATCCGTTTATTATATTTATAAAGTTAACCTTCATTGATCCAATTTAATTCGTATACTTTCACAAATTTGAGATGTAGTTTCCAATTCTAATTTATTGTTTATGATTTTCTTTTTATAAATCTTAACAGTTTTACTATATAGTCACATCCGTTCTATTTTCTTATATAATTATCATTATTATTATTAGTCAATTTTAGTAAAAATTAACTCTGAAAAATTAAAAATTAAAAATTATTAAAAATACGAGAATTAAAACTAAACAAGTGAAAATATAGAAACTAAAATTGGACATAATTAATGTGTCTCACGAGAAAATAATATTTTAAACTATCTTCGAATTAATATACAAACTATACATGTTTTTTTTTTAAAAGTGATACTGTGGGTCAATAGGTGTACCCGAACCAATTACATTTCATAGCAGTGTCGAGATGGTGTTTGAATTTTATGATACATTTTTTTTTTAATTTGGATTTATAGTGCAAAGCTTAGAGCATAGAGAGGAAACACTAGGATAATGCATTTTCCATGATATAAGAGACTTCCAACCTTCATCCATAACACTTTGACTCTTTTGAAGCATAAACATATGATCAAGGTCTTTAGAGCTTAATTTTTCTTTGAATAACATCAACCGTGTTTAATCATATGTGAATAAGAGACCATATGAAAAATCTACATTTATTGGGATCTTAGATTTCCATACATAAACGTTAATTAGCATGCAAATGTTTCGTGAATAGTGTTAATAAAAAAGGAACACAATTTCTATTAGAAGTTAATTATTTTCCTTCCTCTTACATTTATTTTTTATTATATTGTGAGCTTCTCTTTTATTTATAATTTTTTTATTATACATATTTACTTTTTTTTTTTATTAATATTATCTCTTTCTTTTGTCAATTTATTCTTTATATATTGCTCTTTGATTTCTTTATAATGAGCATTTTTTATTTAGTTCTTTTTTATATGCTATTTAATATTATATTTTTTCTTTCCATTTTATTTTTATTTTTCTTGTTCTTATTTCTCCATTTTTCTTCTATTATAATTATTTATTTATTATCTTATTTCTACATTTTTCTCTCTTCTAATAATTCTATTTTTTAATTATGTACACATTTTCTCGATCTTGTTTATCCTTTTTTCTTATACTCATTATTTGTTCTTCTTTCTTTTTCTAGTAATTTTGTTTTTTTTTTTTATTTTATAGATTATTGTTTATTTTACATTTTTATCGTTGTACATATGCTTTAGGTCAATTTAATATAATTTTGCTAATAATTGTTTAATTTTCTTTTAAGAAAACATTCGACGACAAAATCTAGAAAATTTGGAAGTATGATTTTTTAGGATTCTTGAGGCGAGGAGTCGATTCTTTGAAGTCCAATCAATCTCCACTATTTTTTCTAAAAAATGTCATTGTGTGTGTGTTTTATTATATATATATATATTTTTTGATTTGTTACGATGATTCTTTACTCTTATTTTTATTTATCTAGTTTTACTATTAAATCCATGTTTATTTATATTTAAAATTTATAAATCTTTCTAATTAAAATTTTCAATATTTTAAAATCTTTCCCATTTAAATTTTTCTAACTTGTAAAATATTCTTTCACAAAACTATTTTTTTTAAATCATTTAGAAATTTTTCTTTAATGTTATAATTTTTGTATGTTTTTTCAAACGATGAAAATTTAATTGATGATTTCATAAGGTTTCCTAATCAATCTTTTCTAATAACTTGTATCGTTTTTCTTAAACAAAATCCTACGACGGAATTTAGAAAATTCGGAAGTTTGATATCCTAAAATTCTTGAGGTGATAGATCACATCTTTGGAAGTCCAAAATTTAATCTCAAGAAAAAATAAATTTTAATTAATGTTTAAAAAACATTTTTTTTATTAAAAGACTGTTCCTATGATGAATTTTGAGAAATCATACTAATTTTTTACTTTCTTGAGGTGAGAAAATTTTCTTCAGTATAGTCTAATTAATGGAATGTTTTTAACTTATTTTATGAGATAATTGCTTCAAATATTAGAGTAATCAGAGGTAAAATAAGACATTAGTTTTAAAAGAAATTAAATAATAAAATTTTGATGAATTCAAGATTTATGAAATTTGACCTTTTCTAAACGAGTATTGTGTGTGCTAATACATTTCTCATACACAAATTACTTCTGAACTCAACTCTAGTTTTCACATACTATTTTTAATGATTTTATTTTTTTAAAAAAATTATTTACTTTATTTTGGTGTTCAATCACATTGTAAAATAGATTGGGGGCAACTTCTTTTTTATTTTGTTCTAAAACTAATCATTTGGAGGACATCGACCACTCTGCGTCGTCTCTGACACGTGACGACACTAACTGTTATGATAATCAGTGATTGAAAAAGTAGAAGTGAAGGGTCATAAAGGTCAAGGGTATGCTTAATAGTGAAGAATGCTTTTATGATATCTCATTAAGGGACGCATATTGCTCTGGTATACATGAGATGAGTTCAGTGTTGCAAAATATTTCAAGTATATAGTATCAGTAAACTTGGATTGATTGTGTATACAGTTGACAATATTTTCTTGTACTCATAAACTATTTCATAAGGCAATATATGATCTCTTTCTATGAGACTGAGATATTCCAAATGTAGATGTGACATCTAACTCGGTCACTAATTCTCTTGTGTTCTAATTATTATTTATGCTTTCTATTACTCATGTTGTTTCTTCAATTATTAGCTTAAATGTAGCAAAGTCATCAAGTTAATTGTGCATTTTCTTATAATATACATACATACATGTACACACATACATACACACATGTATATAGATAGATTGATATTTATGTACATAAAAGGTTTTCTCTTCCATCAAGTTTGCTTCTTAAGATAATTACTGAGCCCATGTTTTAATAAACTAAAAAAACACATTTCCATTTTTTTTCCCTTCCCTTTTTAACTTTGGGATAAATTGGTTATAGAGAATCTTCTAAACCCTAAACTCAATACTATATTATTAGTTAAATATAGTATACGATAAGTTTGAAAATTATTAATAATGAAGAGAAGATGGGTTCAAAAAAAAAAAATGGTTAGGTTATGATAAGTCAAAAGAAAGGAAGACAAAAGAAAAAAAAAGTGGTCGAAAAAGGGGAAGAATAGAGAAAGAAGACCCACATGAAATAACTATAATGAATTGTATAGAACTTGCTTGATTATTTTCATTGATAGATGTACATATTTATACATAATATAATGAGGTAAATATGGTAAAATATAATGAAAGATAATTTATAATTAAGAGCTTAATTACAGGAGAAGATATGGGATCTTGATTGAGCTTAATTATAGGAGTAGATATGGGATCTTGATGTGTTTCCTAATATCCCCCCTCAAACAAATGACTCAGGTTGAGTCAATAGTTTGTTGCGAAGGTGAAGAAATGTTGGAGATAGAAGTGACTTTGTGAGTATATCAGCAAGTTGTTTGTTAGAAGAGATGTGACGAACGGAGATGTCTTTGCGAAGAACTTTTTCCCGAACAAAATGGTAATGAGCCAGAGATAAAGCGGTTCTTGTTTGGTTCTTGCATGAAAAACAGGATTATGAGCCAGAGATACAGCGGAAGCATTATCACACCATAATGTTGGTGAGGTATTGAGAGGAACACGGAGATCACATAGAAGTTGGCGGATCCAGTAAAGATCAACAGTAGTAGTGGCGAGAGAACGATATTCTGCTTCTGTGGAAGAACGAGAGACCGTTGGTTGCTTTTTAGATGACCAAGAGATTGGATTAGAACCAAGGAAGGCAATAAATCATGACGTGGAGCGTCGATCAGAAGTATCACCTACCTAATCAGAGTCACAAAAGGTTTGGAGGGAAAACGAACCTTTGCAAAAATGTATTACAAGGTTTGGAATGCCACATAAATATCGTAGAATGTATTTAACTGCCAAAAAGTGAAGGATAGTTGGTTTGTGCATGAATTGACTGACACGATTTACGGAGAAAGCGATATCGGAACGAGTAAATGTAAGATATTGCAAGGAACCAACTAGTTTGCGGTACAGGGATGGATCATTAAAAGAGGGTGCAGTGGTGTAGAGGTCAAGAGAGGTAGACATTAGTGTGGCACAAGATTTTGTAGAGACCATTCCTGATGTGTGAAGAAGATCATTGAGGTATTTGGCTTGGTTGACGAATATGCCATTAGTGGAGGAATGTATTTCGAGACCAAGAAAATACTTTAAAGGACCAAGATCAGATATTTTGAATTCAAGGGCCAATTGATTTTTGAGAAGAGAAATATATGAAGAGTCTGGACCAGTGACAATGATGACATCAACATACAAGAGTAAGTAAGTGAGAGAAGATCCGACTGATTGTATGAATAAAGATGGATCAACATTAGAGGCAACAAAACCTAGAGTAAACAAATAAGAGGTAAAGCGTTCAAACTAAGCACGAGGGGCCTGTTTGAGGCCATAAAGACTTTTGTGTAGAAGACACACATGGTTTGGACATGTTTTGTCATGGAAACCAGTGGGTTGAGACATGTATACTGTTTCCTGGAGAACACCATGAAGAAAGGAATTTTTGACATCTAACTGTGTTAAGGACCAACTGTATTGAGCAGCAAGAGCAAGAATAATTCGTATAGTAGGTTTCTTGACAACGAGACTAAAAGTTTCGTCAAAATCAAAACCTTGTACCTGGTGATAACCTTTGGCAACTAGGCACACTTTGTGATGAGCAACAGAGCCATCAGGATTATATTTTGTGCGAAAAACCCATTTGCACCCAACAATATTCATGGATGGATGTCGAGGTACTAAGGACCAAGTACCTTGTGCTTGAAGAGAATGGAATTCCTCACACATTGCATTTCTCCATTCAGGATACTTGGAGGCTTCAATATATGATGTGGGAGTTGGGAGAGCCATTGTAGTAGGAAGGCTTTTGTTTTAAAAATATCTGATTTTGCCCTAGTTCGCATGGCATGAGTGTTACATGGAGGAGTTGGAGCTGGTGCGTTGGTGGTGGCAACATCTATCTCATTTCCTGTATCAACAATAGATGAAAGATGCAAAGACTGACGAGAGGCATTAGTCTCCATAGAAGGTGAGCAAGTATTGTCAACAGTGGGAGTGTTGGGAGTAGAAGATTGTATGGAGACAAATTGTGAGGAGTTATGATGTGGAAGGTTGTGTAAGGTGAGTAGTAAGCTGGGATCAGAAGGGGATTGAGTTTGGGATGAGGAAGAGGTAGAAGATTTGGCAAAAGGAAAAATTGTTTCATGAAAGATAACATGGCGTGAAACAATTGTTTGTTTGGTTAAGGGACTATAACAAATATAGCCTTTAAAATTGTGAGGATATCCTAAAAATATATGTTGGGTGGTTTTTAGTTTAAGTTTATGTTTGGTGTAGGGTTTGAGGATAGGGTAACATGCACATCTAAAAACTTTTAAATGATGCAAATCAGGAGTATTACCAAAAAGCATTTCAAATGGTGATAACATTTGAAGGGAGGGGGAAGGCATTCTATTTATAAGAAAAACTGCAGTAGAAAAGGCATAAGGCCAAAATTCAAGAGGAACAAATGAATGAAAAAGTAGAGACATTGCAGTTTCAACAATGTGACGATGTTTACGTTCGACAATGCCATTTTGTTCTGGTGTATAAGGACATAATTTTTGGTGAAAAATACCTTTGGATTCAAAAAATGATTGTAAAGAAGTGTTGCAGAATTCACCACCACCATCGGATTGAAAAGCTTTCATTTTCTGAGATATTTGATTTTCAATAAGGGAACAAATTTTTTAATAATAGAAGGAACACATGACATTTCAAATATTCTTGACATAATGTCATAATATATTCTTTACTAACAAGTAACAATATATAAATTAAAATATAAAAATTAATTGATAGATAAATTTAAATTTATGGAATAAATGGAAGGGTAGTTTAGTAAGTAAAGTAATAAAAAAAAAAATAGAAATGTAGTTCAAATTCTAGTTTATTGTTCATTATATAAATTTTCACAAATCTCAACAATTTTACTATAGTCACACATATGTGTGTGTGTATATATATATATACATAAAATACGATGGATCAGTTGGGTGCACTCGAACATTTTTACTAGGTGGACACTCCATAACATCTTCATCTCTCCCTTTTCATTAAAGATAAGAAATAAATAATGTTGGAAGTTAGGAGAGTCAAGGCCTATATAAGTCAAATGATAAAGTTATGCAAAAGCGCGTTGATATTTAAAGCAATAAAACTAGCGCAATAATTTGAAAAGAACTTCGATCTGCTTGTCCAAAAGCCTAATGTAGCTTGTATATCATCCCAAATCTTGACAGTGCTTCTTTCCAATCCCTTAAAGATCCTATTGTTTCTTTCAAGCCAAATAATCCATAAAGTCACAACAATGGTGATGAAGGTGATAATGGTCCCTTTTCTGTTATTTATGTTGATGTTGCATAAATCTTTGCATATAGAAGCTGTTGGGTTTTATGTCCTAAAACTTGTAGATAGTAAATTTAATCTATTGATCGTTATTAATAAAGTGTTATTATTATAATTTCAATAAGTGTTATTGATTATATTATTAGGTTTTTCTTAATAACTTAAATCCAATGTAAACTAACATCCTCAGTTGTTTCATGAGTCTTGAACACTATGTAGAGACATACAATGATCAATGTTCGAGATAGAGCTTAAAAGGTCTATAGTATTGGGATAAGACTGGGTACCTTATCCTGAAAACACTATGTATACGACTCACTTTGAAATTGATACAAACGCAATGATCCAACACGTTCGTGTATGTGACATACAGGTGAGGGTATCTAATGCAATGAGTTTGCATAAGATCGGACCACGAAATAGTATAACCACCAGTTGTATCTCTGTTAACTAGTTAGGTTTCTATTTCATTAGGATAGGATGACCTAGGTAACTTAGTCTTAATCCTGAGTGTATTATGAACTCCTATCCGCGAGAGATTACTCTTTGATTTGTACAGGTGAGAGTAGCCAAATTGCCGACTCAATATGCTTATCATTTTGGAGATAAGACAGAGGAGGGAGCTGAGAACATTATCACATAAAATAGAATTCACTCATTTCCGACTTTAGGGTAAGTAGTGTTGGGATTTATGTCCTAAAACTCATAGATTGTAAATATAATCCATTGACAGTTATTAATAAAGTGTTATTATTGTAATAATTGTTATTGATTAAATTATTAGTTTTGTCTTAATAACCCAAATCCAATAAACTAACATCCTAAGCTGTTTAATGAGTTTTGAACAGTATGTAAAGACATACAGGGATCAATGTTCAAGATCACCTTAAAGGGTCTATAGTATAGGGCTAAGACTGGGTACCTTATCCTGGTAACACTATTGATACGGCTCACTCTGTATTTTATACAAACACAATGATCCAACGCGTTCGTGTAGTTGACATGCGAGTGAGGGTGTTCTATGCAATGAGTTTGCATAAGACCGGACCGCGAAATAGTAACCACTAGATGTAACTCCGTTAACTAGTTAGGTTTCTATTTCACTAGGATGACCTAGGTAACTTAGTCTTAATCCTGAGTGTGTTATGAACTTCTGTTCACGAGGGATTGTCCATTGATTTGTACGGGTGAGAGTGGCCAGATCGCCGACTCAATAAGCTTATCATTTTGGAGACAAGACCGAGTGGGGAGCTGGGAACATAATTACACAAGATGGAATTCACTCCTTCCCTACTTTAGGGTAAGTAGATGAGTGTTCCCTTAAATGATGTCTCCAGGTCTTGAACAAAGGGTCCTACCCTCTCTATGGCACGAGATGGGTTTCTGTTTATTGGTAGGACCATAAACAGGTTGTTAATTGAAGGAGCACTGGTATTTAAGGATTAAAGGTAACCCAAGGGTAAAACGGTAAATTGACCCCGCTGGTGTTACGAACATTCGTGAAGCACTAACTTACTGTTATTGGTCTATATCCGTGGACACAGAAATATATCTACAGTGAGAAGAGTTCAGCTGTGAGTCTTTAGTGGAGTGTACACACAGTTAACGAATATTGATTAATGTGATTAATGAGTTTAGCCAATTAATCTCAGATCGTTGGAGCTTCTGATCTGTAGGTCCATTAGGTCCCCTTCCTAGCTCGTAAAGGGTAATGAGATTTATTTATATTGGTTCTAATTTGAAATGTTCAAATTTACTTTGGGAATTAGTTTAATGTATAGTGATACATTATAATATAAAGTTTGTGGAACTTTATTATATAAATTTAATTTTGGATATGATTCAAAATTAATTTATGAGAGATAAAATATTTGAATGAGTTCAAATATTAATTTAATGTGAATTGGATTCATATTAAAATTATTAATTATGATAGAAGCTTATATTTGAATATGATTCAAATTTAATTTAAGTTAAATATTAACTTAGCTATTAATTAATTGGAGAATTAATAAATAATTTAGTTTTATTTAATTAAATTTGATTTAATTAAATGTATAAAATAATATTGCATAGATATTCATTCAAATAAGATTTGAATGAAATATTAATTAAATATGATTTAATTAATTATATAAACCTATAAGATATTGGAGAGATATTTATCCAAATAAGATTTGAATAGAATATTAATTAAATATGATTTAATTAATTATTAACTAATTGATTAATTGTTAATTAATTAGTAGATTTGATAATAGAATCTCGTGATTCTCTCATACTCCTTTTCCTATTCCAAGAAGGAAAGAGAGCTATAAATATCTAGAAGAAAACAGTTTTCTTTAAGCCAAGTTGATTAAGAAAAAAAAAGCTATGGTTTTTTCTCTCTGCAAAAGAGTTTCTCTCAAATATCTCTAAATCTTTTCTCATATCAATTGGTTCCCACAAACCAATCTCATCCCAAAGGATAGGAAGGTCTCCGACGGGTGATGTCTCCAATTCGGTGATTGGTTACAAGATGAATGACGTCTAGACCAAACTACGATCAAGTTACATATGTCTTCCCACAAGTTAAGAATAGACCTTGATTTATCCTTAAAAATTCTATTGTTTCTTTCTATCCAAACAGTCCAAAGTAAGCCAGCAATCACATTGAATCTAACGACATTTCTTCTGCTTGTTTGCTTCAACTTGGATACAGTTATACATATGTTAATTAAGTTGTCAAAATTTGAAGATACCCCAAGAGCTTCTGCCATTTTATTCCACAACGATTTAGTGACTCTGCAATCGAGAAGGAGATGATCAAAATCTTCATTGTTTGCATAGCACAAAGTACACATGTTTGGATTCAGACATACAACCAGACACTTTTTTTTAATGATGTTCATTGTATTTATTTTATTGTGGAATATTGTCCACATAAAGAATTTGCATTTTTTTTGGACACATCTGAGGACCAAATAATTTAGAATATTTGTAGGTTTTCAATGATCGTTACTATTATTAATAAAAGTTAACTACGAAGAAATTAAATTTAAAATTTATTAAAAGTGTGAGCATTACATAAAAAGGAACACAATTTCTATATAAGACGTTAATTAAAGAATTTTAAAATATGAAAACTAATATTTAATACAATATAGCTACACACACATGTAACTCAACTTTTAAGAAATGAAATTACATATGGGAATTATATATTGGTAATCAACACTAATCTTTCTGATCAAACTTATATGTCTGAATGGTTAATAAATTATAGGAATAAGGATTATAGGAAACTTCCTTGAATTTGCGTAGATATTAATTAGTTAGAAGTCTTCGAACTTGCAATCCATTTTTTTCTTAAAAAAATGGAAAGTCTTCCAAGTAATTTACATGATAACGTGTGTATATAATTCGACCAAGAACAAGCATCTTCGTTTTGTGTATTGTTATTATTTGTTCGAGAGAGATAAAAAATGGGTACATTAGAAACTGCAGAAAGCACTTGGTATCTCAAAGAAAATTGAAGGTCAAACTCATTTCACCACAATTCTCCCATCCTTTCTTCCACAGTTTTTTCTGATGATCTTTGAAGTGTTTTTGGTCTTCAAAATGGGTTATAGTCTTTTACTTTCTAGTTCTTTTGGAGCTTTCTATATAGCTTTAATTTTTTTAGTATTTAAAACTTTCAGAGTTTCAAATCTTCAGAGCTTCAATCTTTAGTTTCTTCCGATCCTTTAAAGTTTGAGAGCATCATAACTTTGGTGTTGCTTCAGTCTTCTTATATATCCTCCTCAAAATGAGAAGGTAAACCCCTTATTTATTTATAGAGTTTTAAATGAATCTTAAGTTTTGTTGGGGCCTACACTACAACAAAAAGTATCTATTACGACAGTTGTGTTCATCTCGAAATTGCGAGGAGGAAGAAAAACGGCCACAAAAGGTAAAAATTGGCACTTTTGGCCGAAAAAGATGAAATTTTTTTAATTCAACTTTCCACGACAGATTTTTAATTTTATAAAAACTATCATGAGTGACATATCCTTGACAGGAAAAAAATGTCATAATATACGAATCCGTAACATTTTGTAACTGTCATCAATATCGAAAAAATCACATTTAATTTTATAAAAACGATCACCATTGGCATATTCTTAACAGAAAAAAATGTCATAATTTACAAATTCGTCACATTTTATAATTGTCGTCAATATGAAAAGGAGGACAATTATTCAATATCAGAAAAATAAATAATGACAGTTATTTGTTGTCATAAAATATTAAATAATTACATTTATTTTCTCTCTTAAAAACACTTATTGTGACAGTTTTTTAAAACTGTCAACGATAGTCTTTCCATAACAGGGGATTTTATAACTGTAAATAACTATTACAGATTTTATTACGATAGAAAATAATTATGGTTGTAGATCATTTTTCTTGCAGTGCTAATTAGTTTTCAGGACCGACAGTGGGCTTGATCTTAGATCATCATAGCTTAACTTTAAATTAGGTTTAGAAAAAAAATTGAAATATATGTTAAGAAACATTAAATATTAAATAAAATAACCAGGCAGCAAATTAGACGATAACATTCTTTTTAGAGACTAAAAAAACAATCTTTAAAAATTCAATAATTCAATAATGGCAAACTTGTTGAACACACACAACAAATAAATACAAAATGGGTTTAGAAAAATTAGAAATATATGATGAGAAAACATTAAATATTAAATAAAATAACTAGAGACCAAATGAAACGATAAACAATTTTTTAAAGATTAAATAAAATAATTTGTAAAGCTTCAACCCTTCTAGTAGAATTTCATGGCAAATGAATCTCAGAAAGTAAATTTGCATGTAAAAAAATTAGGATGAGATTATGTTTGCAAAAATGACCAAAAATATGTTTTCTTTTTCCTTAGTGCAAGGAAATGAATTTTATTATATATATACTTGGAAAATATTTCCTTCTTCTATATGAAAATATAGCTTATATTTTATTTAGAGAAAAGATAATTATGAGAAAATAAAAGTATGTGAGGAAACAAAACGATAAATTAGAGGGATATAGGAAGGATGGAGAATAGTAAGAGTGGAAGAAAAATTGAATAAAGAATTAAAGGGCTAATATCTCCGATATTAAATTTTTTAGATCGTATCAATTCAATTATTTGCTTAAGATTTAAATTGATACACCTCAAAAGTTTATATCTAAATGAATACCCTAAACCCTAAACCCTATACCCTCAATGAACCCTTTTCAATCCTTCTTTATTTATAATTAATCCATTTAAGTTTAACTACTATTTAATCCATTTTTTTCTTATTTATAATTTATATATTTATGAGTTTTGTTAATTTTAATCTTTTTATTTTAAAATTATAGCTTGTTTTTAAGTTATGAATTTGGTACAATTATATGAATTTAAAATTTCAATTTCTTCTTTTACTCTTGAATTAGGTAATTTAGTATGGTTACATCGCTTGACCCGTATTTTTTTTTCTCATGCATTACGAAAACTATGACGATTTGGTAAATTAAATATACAAAATTTGTATATTGGATTTATAATATGAATTTTAAAAAATTAATAATTTAATCGCATTTAAAAAATTACTGAAAATTGTTTTATGAAAACTATGAGGATTAGGTAAACTAAATATATATAATTTGTGTATTGGAGTTGGAATACGAATTTTAAAAAAAAAATTATTGGCACAAAACGCTTGCATAAAAAAAAACGATGAAAATGGATATCATATTTAAGAAAACTAATGGAACTTATTTTTATGAAAATATGACCATTTGTAAATTAAATATATGAATATTTGTGTATTGATTTAGAATAGAGAAACTGCATCAGATAACAAAAAAAATTAGAATAAAACAGCTCATACCACATATTTTTTGCATTTTGCGAATATGACAACTATGACAAATAATTAATGATATCAGACGGATATCAGACGGTCATCACTTTTAAATTTAATATTTTTTCAAATTAAAAAAAAAATGTTTTGATATGAGCTCTATTATCATAATTTTTTTTGCTAAAAAATTAGATGTAGTAGACAAGATTTGAACCCAAAACATTAAGGGCTTTAAAGAAGCAATCTAACCATTATACCAAAGACAATATTTAATAAATATAAAATATTATTTAATATATATAGTAATTTAACACTTCAAAATTAATATTAAAAATACAAAAACCAAGAATGTGAGGGGGGCGTACCTCCCTGACCCCTTAATAAATTTGTCTCTACTTCCTTCAAAGACATATTATCATAACACTATGTTTATAATGGTAATTCTAGGATTATCATAATTTTTTATTCTCGTAACTTTTTTCCTCCTCCAAATACACCATTAACAGTTAAATGAATAGACATGATTGGTCAAGTTTGAAGGTTTGACCGAACTGGTATTTGAAAATGAAAGGTTAGTTAATTATGTAGTTAATCATAATTATTGATAAATAATAATAATAAAGAATAATAATAGTAATCCATGATTGATATATAATAATAGTTAAAGACTTTTAAGCTCCGGTTGATTTGGATATATTGAAAACAATAAAGTTGAAGTTCACTTGAACAATTCTATTGAGGCAATATGGTAGATAATAATTGATGAGATCTCACTTATCTTACTAAATATGAATATAACGAAGTTTGGTAAATTTGCAATTTAATTTAAAAGAATTAATTGTCACACGATTTCTAGAGAACATTATCAACTTTGTGATTTATATCTAGGAATGATTTATCTTATATGATTTTCGAAAATAGTTATCAATCAACATGATTCTCAAGACACGATATATTTTTAGTCCAAGGTTTACCGTTTTGAAATATTTAAAAAAAAAAAGCGGTAGATATATCGTTCATGTGAAAGTTCTTATTTGTAAAATGTTGTTTAGAAGAATGGTTTAATTTACGAGTAATTGTAATTGTGCTTAATGCCATTTGTCTTCCCACAATGTTGTGCTCCATGACCTAGGCAAAGCATACCAAACGTGTTGGGATAAGAAAGAAAGTAGTATTAACAAAATCAATAATTCACAACAAAGAAATATTTTAACATTCCAAAAAAATAAAATTACTTTTGATAATCCCAAAAATAACGTAACACATCTCTACTTTTCTTTAGTTTCACTCCAAAAGGAGGGGGGTTGAAAAATATATAATTAAAAATGAATTCTTGTATAGAATTGTTAGTGTCAATGTACATTAGGAAGATTAGTTGATAAGATAAAGTGCCATAAAATATAACATCTTATCATTCATTAGTCTTTGCTTCTTTAACAAGAGAAAAAATACTACAAGTTTTACATTTTATAATTGGTTGAAGTAAGATAGAACAATAGTTTATGTTAGATATTTGTAATTGAGTCTATACTTCTTTTAAAAAAAATTGAGTTCTTTGGCGTGCCGTTGATTTAGTTTTGTCTCTTTGGCCGTTGTTTTAGTTTTGTCTTAGAAATTGCTACACAACATCTCTTTCAAGTCGGCACACATAACATAATAAAAAATGTCATAGTATATTCTTTACTAATATCTTATAACTCTCACAAATAATTAAGCTTATGATTGTTACCAACATTATTTATATTGTCATTAAAAGTCGTGTTATGACATTTTTTTAAAGGGGTTATGACAATTTTTTTTTTTGAAAACGAAAGAAGTCTACAGACCCACAATAAAAAATACGAAAAATGCTCTAATCAAGTGCATGCAATTAATTGGTCACACACGCGCTTGTAATTCTTCTTCTAAACGATCATGATATGTGATTGTAGATAGTATCAACATGATCGTGTAGTTATTTTTAAATATGGAAAAATGTTTCGGATTTAAATGATCGTGTTGACTATGGTAAGTTATCGTTTAGATCATATCCACACTATCATCATTTAGTTCTTTTTAAACGATGGAAAAAGTCTTTAAATCTAAACAATCGTGTTAACTATGCTAAATAATAGTGTTGACAAAGGTAAATAATTGTTTAGATCATATCAAAATGATATTCAAACGATCTTGATATTCTTGAATATGAGGAAGATGAAGTAACTTCAAAGAATCTTGTTGAAAAATGGTGAAGATGATCAAATAGGAGATTTAAACATAAGAATAAATCATTTTAAAATATAAAAAAGAAAATCTGAAAGAGGAGTTGAAGAAATCTGGAAGAGAAGATGAATAAATCGCAAAAAAGTAGAAGAAAGAGAAGTGACTAATCATCCATAATATCACAGGCAAATCTGGAATTTATGAAAATATTTTACCGACTTCATGGACTTTTTGTTTTTGTTACATGGACGTAAATACTTTAAAATTTTGTTACATTTATAAAAATTTAACATTTTTTAAAATTTTTCATAAATATACATATACATTTACACAAATACAACGATACAAAATAATCGTCACGAACTTAATAATTGTAAACGTCATAAAGTACCAATTTTGTTGGAGGTGAAACAAAAAAAAAAAAAAAAACACAAATTAAATTTGATTTTATAACAATATAAAAATTAATTAAAATTTATAGAAAAAATTTCAAAATAGCAAATTTTACAAAATATTTACAACCTATAGCAAATTTTTTAAATTCTATCACTGATAATCACTGATATGCTACAGTGATAAAAGTCTATCAATGACTATTACTGATAAAATTCAAAATTTTGCTATAGCTCTTAAATATTTTAATAGCAAAATACCCTAAATTTAAATGTATGGAATACATGGAATGGTTTTTTAGTAATTAAAGTAACCAGACAAAAAAAAAAACAAAAAACAAAAATAGAATAGAACCATTCAAAGAGTCGAAATTATTGTTGTTTTAAAATGAAATCTCCATATACAAAATTGAAAATTTCTTCAAGTTGTAAGAATGGAATTAAAACTTAGCTTATATAACAAAAGAATAAAATAAATTTAGAAAAGATATAGAGTTGTATATTTTATATATGTGTTTGGTGGGGGATTGAGAAATTTAGTTCTAATTGAAAACATTGTTTTACTATTTAATTTACACGCTCCATGTCTCTTAAAACAATATTCAATTACATCAATTCTTAATTTAAATTTCAAATTAATAGAATTATAAAAGTTTGATTAGTGAGAATAAAATTATAAATCCAAACGACCAACTCAACCCTTTGGTTTTCTTCATTTTGAAGTAACATTTAAAATACCATTTTTATCATAGAGGTTTTTTGTTTTGAAATATTTTAAAATATAGTAAAATAAACAAAAATATTTATATATTATAACAAAATTTGGATTCTATTAATAATAGAAATTGATAAACTTCTTATAGAAGCATCTCAATGTCTATTAATGTCTATTATTGATTGAATCTAATTTTTTTCAAATATTTTGACAATTTTTATTTATTTATTTATTTTCCTATTTTCCTATTTAAACTTTAAACAACAAAACAATATTTCAACTATCTATATAAAATTTACATACATGGTAGCATGCATGCAAATGTTTTGTGATGAAGTGTTCATAAAAAAGGAACACGATTTCTATTAGAAGTTAATTAAAGAAAGGGAAATCATAAAAATAGCTAGCAGATTTAAATATATGAATAATATATAACAAAATTTCATATTATTCTATCAATAATAATATCCGATATTTTTCTATCAGTGAAATTGATATAGATAATAATATAAATTTATCAGTTTCTATATATTGATAGAATCCTAAATTTTGCTATAATTTGTAAATATTTTAATTTATTTTAATATATTTAAAAATGCCCCTTAAAGAAATTTAAAATATAAAAACTATATATTTAATATAATATAGCGCTACTACACACACATGCAACTCAACATTTAAGGAATGAAATTACATATATATGGGAAACTTCCTTGAATTTGCCTATATATTAATTAATTAGAAGTCTTCATCCAACTTGCTTGCGATCGAATTTTCTCTTAACAAATGAAAAGTTCTTCAAAGTAATTTACATAATGTGTAATATAAATAGATCAAGTATCGATACAAGCATCTTCATTATGTGTACTATTACTATTTGTTCGAGAGATATCAAAATATGGATACATTACAAACTGCAGAAAACACTTGGGATCTCCAAGAAATTGAAGAATATGGAGCTCAAGATTGCAGCACAATTCTCACATCCTTGCTCCAACAGTTCCTTCTCTTTCTCTTAACACTTTGATCTTTTCTTTTTGGCTTTTAAATTTAATTTATGCTCTTCTTTTATTTCCAACTTGATAGACTATGATTTTTTTTTTGTTGATATATTTGTAAATATTAAAATGAATTTTGTCATTAAAATGTTTGTGTTTTCCAGTTCCGAAACTCAATCTGTAATTTCATCCGATGATTTGTCTCCTAAACAAGAGAACATACCTCAAGAAAATGAATCAAAGCAGGTTTAACCTCTCTCTTTCTTTTTCATTTATATATGATGTTTAGTTCTTCAGTATTTCTAATATTCACAAAAAAAAAAAAAAAAAAAAATCCCATTACATTAATCATTTTCTACCCACAGGTCGAGGATGTGATAAAGACTGATCTTAATTCTTACCTAAGATTCATTCTATCAAGGTTTGCTTCTTAAAAATTACATTTATTTTGATTCACATTGTTTTCCTGATCAATAATTTTTATTCATCATTATCAATCAATTTTTTTTTTCTTTCATGATCCAGAAGCAGCCAACTTAGTAACCAATTTGGAAAAGAAAGAACTGTAATCGGATTTGAAAATTCGAAGCTCAAGCTATATTTCATTAATCAGATAGCTCCCACCATTTTCACCAAAAATGAAATAAAAGCCAAAAATGGAAAACCACTACTAGTTGCAATTTGTGATAATACTACCAAGTCCAATGCTATCATCAAGACAGGTCTTTTGTCATCGGCCTTGGTTGAGATCGTTGTCCTTGACGGTGAATTCGGCATTAATCTACGACGAGAGAAAAATAATTCTTGGAGTAGGGATGATTTTAACAAAAGTATTGTTTCTGAAAGAGTGGGGAAAAGACCCTTAATTGTTGGGAATGATAAGATAATTCGCTTGAATAAT
Source organism: Cucumis hystrix (assembly GCA_025688845.1). Lineage (NCBI taxonomy): Eukaryota > Viridiplantae > Streptophyta > Magnoliopsida > Cucurbitales > Cucurbitaceae > Cucumis > Cucumis hystrix. Next base: position 17,805,207 of record CM046890.1, on the reverse strand, counting down.
GGATTTGGAGAGCTTAATGATTTGAGCTTCAGTGACAATTCAAGCTGGACCAAAACTAAGAAGTTTAGATTGGGAGTGAAAGTTTTGGATGAGGAAAACTTAACTAATTTACCAAGAGTTGTGGAAGCTGTCTCCGAACCCTTTAGAGTGATGGACCAGCGTGGTGAAGGTATGCCTTTTTCCCTTTTTCTTTTTTCTCAAATTCAAAGTTCTTTTAACTGTGAAAATATCATATTCTGGTCCCCTTTTTAGACATGTTTTATATTTTTATATACATCTTTGTCCTTCCAATCGCCATATTTCATTCTGATCCCTTTAGTCCTTATATTTTTAGATCAAAGTTGGTCAATATATTCAAACCATTTTGTTTGTTTATTATGACACATAAGGATACAAGAAACACCACCCTCCAAGTAGGAAAGATGAACTATATCGATTGGAAGGAATTGCCAAAAATGGTGCATATCACCAACGCTTGTCCTCCAACGGAATAGAAAATGTGGATGATCTTTTGAAGGTTTATAAACAAAAGGGTCCTAACTTAAAACAGGTATGAAAAAAAAAAAAAAAAAATTCGAAAGTTGTTAATTTCACATAATCTTTTTATACAGTTTTGTTTGCAGCTACTTGGAGAGAAAGTCCCTCAAAAGATATGGAGAAAGATGATTAGTAATGCTTTAGAATGTGATTCAGTGGAAAATGAAGCTAATTTAAACAACTTGGAAGATCTGGAACTTTATCATCAAGACTTTCCATCCTTCAATCCAACCCCTACGGTTAGTTTCTCCCACTCATGCATGTAAAGAGCTTCTTTGATTTGTTGATATATATAGCATGATTTTTTTTCATAAACGTGTTTTTGACAACCACTTGTGAAACACTTTTAAAGTTGAATTTAAACAATTTTTATCAAGAGTGTGGTTAATTAAAATTTCTCTATCTTCACTGAGTTCGTTTTGAAACGGAACTAGCAACACTTGGGGGATAATTATGAAGCAATGGGAGGCCAAGGTTCTGAAGCGATGGTGGAGCAAGACAAGCATTATTTCATTGTCAATGATGGTAAATTTCAACTAATAATCCATTTCTAATTTTTCTCGATTCATTTGTAAAAATGTTTTTGGATATAATATATAATCATATGAAAGTTATCCTAAACTAATCATTCTGATCATCGGCAGATTATCCACCATTGTTGCCACATGGAGAGGCTTCAACCTCATACCAACCATAACTATAATTATGGGCGACCTTGCAACGGGTTGGTGCCTTGACCCAAACAAAGTATTATTACTCCAACATTCAATAGTAAATTTAGAGAGGAAGAGAGAAAAAACAGTGACAAAAGCTAAATTCACAAGATTTTGGCGAGAAATAGACTACTGAGAAGCTTTCAGCATTTTTTTCTTGTTGTGTTTGATTGTAATTTTAGACCTTTATGCCGAGTGAATTGACCTATGTTCAGGGTTTACGACTATTTTGTTTTAGAATAATGTTGAGTGTGATGAGAACATCTTTACTTCTTGATTTGATATTTTAAATTAAAATTTTGACATGAATGTTCTGAGGTTCCAAAAATAATAGTTGAAGTTAATGGTTGATGCTGATGACATTCAGAAAAATATGTGTTTGTTGAAAAGGTAACCTAAAGCCTATAATAGGCTTAAGCTCAATCGACAACACATCAAAACTAAAAGGTTCTCTCTTCAATTTTGACTTGCTTCCTAATTTCAACAACATAATAATAATAATAATCTATACATATATATTATATTTTTCTTTTGTTTATTTAATTTCATCAACGGGAAGATTTGGGTTGTTTGGATTTGACTGGATTTTTGGGAGTTGGTTTTGTGTTTTGTTGTGAGCCTTTATGTGTATGTTGTGGCTCTTGGTGTGTGTAAGCTTGTTGATCAAAGTGTGCATATCGATCTTGAGGGAGTGTTCATTAAAACATTTGGCTGTATCTCAGATGATCTTGATGAGTTCTTCATGTGATATCTAACTGTAGCCACTAAAATTTTTCAAACTTTTTTTTAAATTAATTTAATTGTTAGATTAATTTTTTCCTTAGTTTAACTATTTTTAAATTTTGCGATCAACCAACACTAAAACAAATGTTATTTAACTACTCTTTGAAGAGTAGTTTTGGTTAGAGTAATTAGACTAACTACCATACCCTCCATAGTCACTACTTCTCTTTTTATTTTCTTTTTAACAAAATCCTAAACCTTTCATCTTTCTTCAAAAAGTTGCTAACTTAGTTGGAAGTGTATGGTAGGATTTAGATCCCAATGATCCATACTTTAAACAAACAAGAGAGTTTAGTATTTTGGATTTCAATGTTTTTTTTTTCCTCCTTTTTTCTTATCCTTTTAGTTATTGTTCTTCTTATTTCCCTATTTTCCTTTCTCTTACATTTATTTCTTTATTATCTTGTAATGATCTCCTCTTTTGTATATAATTTTTTAATTATACATATTTGCTTACATTGTGTTGTTTATCCTTTTTTTATTATTATTATTTCTTTCTTTCGTTAATTTATTCTTAAATTTTATTCTTTATATATTTTTCTTTAATTGGTTTATAATTAGCATTTTTTATTTAGTTCTTTTTTTTTTTTCTCTCTTCATAGGTTATTAGGCCTAAATGTTAGCAAAGTCATCAAGGATATATATATTCTCTTATGTTCTAATTATTATTTCTGCTTTCTGTTACTCATGCTTCGTCTTCAATTATTAGGCTTAAATGTTAGCAAATTCATCAAGTTAATTGTGCGTTTTCTTTTGATATATATATATATATATATATTTCTTCCATCAATTATGTGTGCCTCTTTTTTTATATATAAGCATGTATGCATGCATACATATATACATATATCTATATGCATATATATATGTATGTATATAAATGTATGTATATATATATATATATCATATATGCATATATGTAGCACAACAAAAAAGAAAGAAGAAACATCACAACCATTAATTGAAAGCACCTATATAATTAACCTATGCAAGGGGGGGAAATTCAACACTATGGAAGCAAAAATTTCAATGTAAATAGAAATTAATTTAATTTGCTAATTTTTAATTAAGTGAAAATAATTAAATTATCATTTTTTACATATAAATATGCATTGTTTTAAATATAAAAAAATAATTCAATTAAAAAATGCCATGTAGACTATGACAATTTGCTATATATTTAAAAATATTTTCAAAATTTTAGTTCTCACTTGGAAACAATTTTGTTACCTCTATTTTCAAACAAATTTTAATTAGAGGGTCAGATATTGGATAAATGGACAAAATAGAATATTGATTTTAAAAAATGTGCAAAACTATTTTAGCTTTGAAAAATTACCAAATAATTAGAAACTAAATCGCAAAAATGTTTTGGATGAAAATGTGAGAACATATTGTTTATATTATTATTGTTATTGAGTTAAATATAGGGTTAACTATCGTAAATAAAACAAACGAGTAAAATATTTACGTTCCTTCCTTATCATCGTTTTTCTTTTCTTCTACAGTTTTTTTTTTCTTTTTGCAATATTTTTTCTTTTCATCGTATTTTTCTCTTCTTCTCCCATTTTTTAAATATTTCTTCTTGCCATTTCTTTTCATATTATTTCTTCTGCCATTTTTCTTTTCCTTCCCATCGTCTTTTTCTCTGTAATTTTATTCTTTTCATTCCCATCGTCTTTTTCTTTCTTCGACAATTTTTTTAATATTTTAAACTGCTATTTGGTTCAAAATTGTGTTATTTTCTTTTCAAACAGTTGTTTTTTAAGATCGTGAAGAAAAAAATTTTCTTTCTTGGACAATTTTTTTAATATTTTTTTCAAACTGTTATTTGGTTCAGAATTGTCCTAATTTTTTTTTCAAACAGTTATTTTTTAAAATCATGTGTCAAATATAAAAGATCATGAAAAAAAATCGTTGGGATATTTAATTGCCAAAGGTAAAGGATCGTGTACAAAAATAGTCAAATCTAAACGTTCCAAATATAATATAAACGATCGTGTACCAAAAAATCTTTAAAAACATCGTTGAGATTTATCTATCGTGTGTTAAATCTAAATGATCTCATACTAAAAAATCTTGAAAAAAATTATTTAGATATGGCTACCTAAATCTAAACGATTGTATCAGGAAGAATAGTAAAAGTGCTCCTACGAATTAGTAAATTAGGTCGTATACTCTTTTTGTACAGAATAACAAATCAGTGAAAAAGAACGTCTGAATCAATGAGAAATACTTAGAAAAAGCGGGGGGAGGGGGGGGGGGAGATAAAAAAGATTCTTGGCTAGTCAAACATGGATTGGTTCATAGATCTTTGGGTTTCGATTACCAAGGAATAGAGACTTTACAAATAAAGTTCGAGGTTCAAAAAATATTGACAATCATTTTATATGTATATGGTTACAATTATCTACGTTACGTGCGATCAAGGCCAACTAATCGCATATTTTTGGAATTGTGGATCTGTTGGTTTTTTTCTATTTTTGAAATTATTTTAAACGGTATAAAGACCCTTTAATATAGAATAAGATAAGTTTGAAGATTATTAATAATGAGGAGGGGTTATTCAACAAAAAAAAAAGGTTAGGTTATAATATAAGTCAAGAAAGAAAGAAAAGAAAAAAGAATAGGAAGGGTTGGGTGGTCGAAAAAGGAGAAGAATAGATAAAGAAGACCCACACCCTCACCCTCCCAAGTCGTCTCCCTTTCTTTCTCTCTCTTCATATCGCGTCCAAAACCGTGTCTCTCTCTCTCATTATTAACTTCTTTTGCTTCTCTCTCTCTCTCTAACCATTTTTTCTTTTTTATGACCAAAGGCAGGCAGGCATAATTTTACCCCTAAATCCTTTCTTAAATATATATATTTTTTACTCTATAGTTGGACTATGTACCCTACAAACATAAATCGGAGTAAAATGATTTTGAAACCTTGAATTTACTCAAATTTTCAGGACTAAAAATGCAACATTTTTAAAAGTTGAAATCAAATGGAAACTAAATTCAGAACCTTTAGACGAAAATAATACTTTTCTCGAAAATTCTCCAAGTTTAAAATACTATTTTTTCCTTCTACTTCAACTTTGAGATCTGCTCAATTGATTTGAGTGTACTTTTTTTTAACGAAAAATAGATATTAAAATTGTATGTTTTGAAACCTAGTTGAAATAGAAAATCAAATTTGTTAAAAGTGTAATATTTTGAAACTTTTGTGTCTCTAAATGAAAACTAAATCCAAAATTTAAAGTTCAGAAAAAAAAAAATTGTCACATTATTATTAAGTATTTTAATCATTTTTGAAAAAAAAAATTCTTTCAAATTCACTTCAATGAAACCCCTAAAATAATATTGTCTTGCACCCTTGATTTCATAGAAACGAAAAATATATTAAAAATAAGATTGTTTTCAAATATAGTAAAATGAGTTAAAATATTTTCAAAATATAACAAAATTGTAAATTCTTTCAATGGCAATAGACACTTAATATAGACTTCTATCAACATTTATTATTGATAGAATTTGAAATTTTGTTATAATTATAAATATTTTAAGCAGTTTTATGCATTCTACATCGTATCGAAACGAAATTAAACAATTAAAAAGAAAATCTTTCAACAACACAAGTTATGATCGAACAATATGTAGAAAAAAAAATAGTTGCACTTAAAAAGATGTGCACCTAAGTATATAATCTTCAAAATCAAACTAAAATAGACCACATTTATAAGTTACATAACAATAGATGCGAGTACACACAATATAATTTTCCCAAAGGTATAGTGTAAAGGCACATAGACCTCATTGTGTTAAAGTAAAAAAAGAGAAAGAGAAAGAGAAAGAAGAATGAAATTTCTTGGAAAGTTCTAGGAAGGTGTGATTAACAAGTGTTAATTAGGTCTTTGGGATTTAGTACTTGTCTTTCCCTCCCTCACCTACCTCTCTATATATACTATAACTACCCCTCTTCCTCTCATCCCATATATCTCTCACCAAACCCAAAAAGCACTTCCTTATATATACAGATTCCATAATCCTAAACCATCAGGAAATATATCCTAGTTTCTTGCTGATCTCCACATACATACCTTGTTATTTCAATTATAAAGTGATCAATCCATGGACTTCCTAAATACAAAAACCTTCTTCCGTCCTGATCAAAATTATCAGACAACCTCCTCCCACTTCTCTTTTCCATTTGGGTATGTATTTCTACTATATGTTTCATCATAATCATATCCATCCTCTCTATTTTATTGGGTTATATACATATTTCTCAGGTTTGGGGTTGGAGATAATCGTGAGGTTTTGTCTCCTAATTCTGTGGCTTATGTTGAGAATTACTTTCGCCCCTTGGTATGTTACCCCATTTTTCAAATTTGATTGACGTGAAAGCTTAATTAAGCTTATTGATGTGTAATGGTAAAATTAATTTCAGATACGAGAGGAAGTGGAGGCAAAGATTAATGCTCGCTTTAACGTCTCTACCAATTACCAATCATGTTCTAATTCAAGTACTAGTAGGGAAGGAGTACTTGGTGAAGATCGTGCAGTTGTTATTGTTGGTGGAGGCCGATTGAGAAAGGAGAATCAACAACAACTGAAGTTACGTTTCACGAACAAGGTTTCATCCACCGTCTTCACTGTAAATGACATCGAAGCCGAGAATGGGGAGGAGCTGCGTGTTGAATTATTTGATGTTGTCAATGATCGCATCATTGACGTTACTCATCCTTTGTCGTCGGCGTCGATTGAGGTTGTTGTCCTCGATGGAGAATTCAACGACGGGGAAGCTATAACTCAATCGGATTTCAACAGAAGTGTTGTGCCAGAAAGGCTGGGAGAACGACCTTTGTTGGTTGGTCGTGATAAGAGGTTTCGTTTAGAAAAGGGAGTTTATTCCATCACCGATTTGTCATTCACTAGAAACTCAAGCAGGAGCAGGACTAAGAAGATTCGTTTGGGACTAAGGGTTACACAGGACTCCAACAACAACTATCCCACAATCGGACACACCGTGTCTAATCCTTTTAGAGTGAAGGATCACCGAGGCCAACGTACGTATCTTGAGTCATCATTCTGCTAGAGAGCTGAACTGCATCCATCTTTTTATTTTTATTTATCATATAAATAATTCTTTTATATGCATATATCTAACAGTGAACCAGAAACACCATCCTCCGAAAGGAGAAGATGAAGTATGGAGATTGGAAGGGATCGGGCGAAATGGCGAATATCACAGGCGCCTAACCTCCTGTAGTATACTAAATGTTGATGACTTTTTGAAGGCTTATCAAAAGGACGCTCGTTCTCTAAGAAAGGTATAATATATATCTCTAAGGTGGTTTAATAATAAGTCAATGTTGTGTAATTAAAACTATATATATATATATATATAATTGAAATATATAATTAATTTTGGTAATTTTGCATACAGTGGTTAGGAAATAGAGTTTCAGACAAGAAATGGAAGTCAATGGTAAAGCATGCTGAAGAATACGTTCCTATCAGCAAAACCATCGTCCACACTTTTGATCCACCCACCAGCTTTCAGGTCTCTTTAATTCTCATCTATCACATCTACATGTTTAAATGCTTCTTTTCTTTCTTTTTTAGAAAATTCTTTGAAAAGTTATTACTATATATTTCTTTTGATCATATCTGTACAAGTTTGGGTTTTCAAACTGAGAATTGACAATATATTATATTGAAAAAAAAAAGCAGCAAAATTTGGTGGAAAATGAAGCCATGGGAGGTGTAGAAGAAGTTAGCAACCAAAACAACATTGGCGATGGGTTCCAAGATCGTACATCATTATTTGCTGATGTTATTCAAGATCATTTCTATCGAATATTTCAAGGTTTTGATTTTCTTTTTTTTAAAAAAAAAAATCAAATCTCTCTCTTGAGTTTTTTTTTTTTTTTAATATCTATATTATTATTTGTTGTGAAAAAGATAATTATACAATATTTTGTGTTTTGATTAATTTGTAGATTACCCAACACAAACATTGTTGTCACAAGGAGAAGCTTCAACCTCAAATGGCCTCTATAATTATGTTGACCAACATAGTACAAGTACATGCAACCAATACTTTCAAGGAGCTGCCTGGAATAAATTGGTGCCTAAATCCAAATGATCCAAATTATTGATCTAGGAGCTCTCAAAAAAAAAGAAAAAAGAAAAAAAAATTGACATGTATTAATTTTTACCTTATCAATTTAAAATATAAATTATCATAGTTGTATCGATTTAAACATCGGTTCTAACTAAAAAGTATCTTAATTTAACCTCTAAATTTTCACGGTGTATAAATTTAAATATTTCGTTATGTTTGTTGAAAAGTTGAGTTAATTAAATTGATATATTTAGAAAAAAAAGGATTTAATAAATTGATACAAAGAAGATCACCAAATCTTTATTATCTTCTATATGTTATTTTCTTATTGTTTGTTTTAAGAATGTCCTCTTTGTACCTTGTGGTACTAATATGTTTTTTCTATTTAAATTTAAAATATTCCATTGGTATTTTCAAACTGATTTTTTTAAAAGCGCCTTCTACTTTCAAAGCTTTCAAAGCTGTGTGTTTCATGATAAATAGGGTGAGACGATAGAACCTGATAGTACAAATTTTACATGTCAATTAGAATCTATACTCATATTCATTAACAATATTCACAAGAGACAAGATGGATCGAAAGTTGCAACTGAGACATCTCAATTGGTTTGACACACACCTCTCTTGCACCCTTAATCAAAAGGGATCGTGGGATTTGAATCATAAACTTTGTGTTATGTATTTCTTAACCAATGACAATAATACTTCCTTTCTTCTAAAAAAATATTTTTTAATTCTTTTGAAAAAAGTTTGACACATACCAACTTCTAATCTTTTTTTAAAAAAAAAAAATACGTAGGATTAGTAGGGTTAGTAACAAAACTTTTAATTGAAACCAGCAATGGCTCTACAAGAGATATGGACAAGTTTTTTTTAATGTCTCATCTAAGCTAACTAATGGTCTATTTTTTAGGCAATGAATGAATTAATGGTGTATTTATCACCTTTTGAATTTTGACCATTCTCATGGCATATTTGCAATTCCAACCATCTTTAACAAAAACTTCATTCCATGTGAACAAATATTCATATATATAACTTATATCAATTAGATTTAACTTGTATCATTCAGAATTATTATATAGAGAATAATGTTTTGATTTATAATATATATGTCCTTTTCAAAATGAATATTAATAGTATTTGTTATAGTTCATGAATCCTTAACATTCAACTTGCAACCACCTCCCACTTCTATAAATATATATATACTTTTGAAGAATATGAAAAAATGGTAAAGAAAAAACTACAAAAAGATTTTTGTCTTTTAGTTTTCTAGTTTTCTTCTGTGAAGTATAAATAGTTTGTTTATTTTTCTATTTTTAAGAAAATCTTTTTAAATACTATATACACGAAAGAATTATATTTATTATATTTGTCCATTTTTTATATAATAGGTGGGATTGTTATATTTATAATTGCGCAAGCTTAGGTTGATTTAAATATAAGTCTTGTTTTAAAGAGAAAAAAAACACAATTACCTATTTATTTTGAAGGTTTTCCTTTTGAAAAAAAAAAAACAATAAGAAAACATGAAAACGATAAAAATAAATAAAATAAAAGCCCTTGATGTTCATTCAATTAAGCAAGCTTTGACTATGTCTAAAAAAGAAAAAAAAAATGGTGTTAGAATCAAAAGGTTTAACATTTTTACTGAAATATCAAATTTTAAAAAATTCCATAGGATCCAAATGTAAATATAAAAAAGAGTTGTTTTCAAATATATAAAAATAAATTAAAATATTTACAGATGTAACAAAATTTTAGAATCTATCAATATTGACCGAATTTGATAGAAAATATAAGTTTTTTCCTTTGAAATAATTTTTCGGCAAAACTTTAAGATTTTTTTTTAAATTTTTATTCGTTTCTCATTTTGAGGATATATATTTCAAGAAAATTTTGATTTATTTGTTAATTAGTTTTGTTAGCTTAATTAATTCAACATTTCTAATTTTATAGTCCTTAATTGTTTCCCCTTTTCAACTTACTTTGTAAAGTCTTCATTATAGAGAGAGGTGGGTCTTCATTTTTCTTTTCTTTTAATTTGTTGATGAACCAACTAAATAGCAAATTTTAAGGGCAATGGCAGAATTAAATGCTCTAACTTTGTTATATCCTATTTATTATCACCTTTTGAATTTTGATCATTCTCTCTTTGCAATTTCCAACTATCTTCAATACAAAAAGTTCATTCTATTATTTGACACAAATATATATGTTTAGCTTACCAACTATATTTATGTATCATTATTCAATGTCTATATTTAACAATAACAATGTCCCTTTTTGAAATGAATATTAATAATATTTGTTATAGTTTATGAATATATTTGATGATAACATCCAACTTGCAACTACTTTTCCCATTTTCTATAAATATATATATATATCACAATCATCTTCTTACACAATTACATTTTAGCTTCTGGTAAAGTCGACAAGGACTAGGTACAATCATCTTGTATATCTTTTTTTTTTCTAGGCTCAAATTTCAAATTTCTCGTTTGTTGCATGGGAAAATCCCTCATTTTTGTTCATTAAGACTCGATGGATTTGAATAATAATACATACATAATTTATTGATTGTTGAATTAAAGTTGTAAAGTGTTTTGGGTCATATCATCAATCATCATCTTCATGGTTAAATGTCGATGTCAAGTATTGACTTAAGATATGATTACAAAGTCAGAATTGGAGATTAATGGGTTGTAATAATAAATATTTTATTTGTCCCTTGGGGGAAAAGTTGTTGAATTAGATTATTTGCCACGATTATGATGTGTCACAGATGTTGTATACATATTCGATAATGATTATATTTTAGTTAATTTTGCAAGATTGATTCAACCAAAAATCTTTCCCTTCCATATACATAACCTTTGTAAATAGATATATAATTCATAAAAGATGGGAATGAATCTAGGTTTTCAAATTCGTTGTATCTTTTAAATGACTTTATAGCTTGAAAGGTTATAGCTCTTTATTCTTCTTTATCATAAGCAACTATTTGGTGTTGATTTATACTTATTTTCTTTCTGGGAAATATGTATTTTAATTTTCTAGGTATGAGGTTAATTCAATCAACAAAATTAGATGCGCCTTATTTTTTCAAATGATTCATTCACAAAAATAATAAGAGTGTTTGATTGAAGAAATTATAAATGAATTGACTTTAAAAGAAAAAAAAAAAAATACTATTTGAATGTTGAAAGAAGTTAATTGAAAAAGTATAGGTGTTACATGGACAAAAAATTGATTGGAATTAAATTAACATCAACATTAAAAATTTAAGCTAAGGTACCTAAAATTGAACTAACTTGGTGTGAACATTAAGTGTTCAAATTTATGCTGACAAAATTTCATATGTATCAATCTTAAAAATCAACAATAAAGGAATTTTAGAGCATTGATGAAACATCAATATAATTGAATTCATGAACATTTACAACCAAACATTAAAAATTTAAGCTAAAGTACCTAAAATTGAACTAACTTGGTGTGAACATTAAGTGTTCAAATTTATGCTGACAAAATTTCATATGTATCAATCTTAAAAATCAACAATAGAGGAATTTTAGAGCATTGATGATGAAACATCAATATAATTGAATTCATGAACATTTACAACCAAACATTAAAAAAAAAAAAAATTGGAATAGTATTCTCCTAAATTTGACTTAGTTTAAGAATACTTTGTATATGCAGATAGTTGATATTTGACCATTATGTTGCAACAATTTAGAAAAATTATTCTTATTAAAAAACATGAAACTATATGTCTTCTACAAACCAACATAGAGCAGTCCCAAAAACAAATCTTATAATATATTTTTTTCCATTAATAAAGATGCAAGTGGAAATAGAAAATTTTGGATATATACATATAATAAATTAAAGAAAATATACATTTTAGAAGAGATTATCATTTATAGATTTTGGGTTAGGTTGAAATTACTTGAAATATTATTTTAGTCCCGTGCTAGGTTATATTTAATTTTAGTTCTTATATACTAATTTTAATTATTCATCATACTTTCATGTTAATATATTTTCATAGCTAATTATAGTAAAAACAACACATTATTAATTATTATTTGGAACTAAATTTAAAATTTATTGAAGGTATATAGAGATTAAAATAATATTTCTATAAAAGGGTTTCAAGATAATATTTTTAACTAAGTAGTTAAAAAATAGTTGTAAGTGAAATCTTGTATAGATTAATGGTTTAGCTTATTTAAAAAATGAGTTAAAAATGGAGAATAATATTGTTATTAATCATTTCATAACTTTTGTTTTTTTAAGGATATATCAAAAGTGGGTCAGTAAATTCACCCAAGTATTTTCATTAGGTGAATATTTTTTAATACTCTCATCATACCCAATATTATATTTAATTAAGTGAAAGGGATAACAAAAGTAATATATACGGGTTAGAAATAAGCTCATTACAAAGATCACAGTAAAGCATTAAAATTTAAAGCGATTACAAAAAGTGAGTAATTAGTAAAGATCTTAGGTGCTTTTAGAGAACAACTTTCTTTCATAACTTGAATCACAGCTAACAATCATTATACTAATATAGACATTTTTATGATTCAAAAGGGAATGAATATGTGTGTTCAAAATTATGAGATTATGATTCAAAAGGGGATGAACGTGGGTGTTCAAAATGATGAGATGAAGTCTAATCTTTTTAACACATATAGAAAGATTAATATAATTAAGCCACTGCCTTTCAAATTTACATTAAAGCTATAGATGGGACATGTATATATATAATAAGACTTAAAAAGTAAGGTTTACGTAAAAGATGACTTTTTGACTCTAAATCACATCAATCCAATTTTTGGTAGGGACTAAATCAAAATTTGTTTAATTCAACGCACATCAAAAACGACTTTTTCTTTTTTTCTTTTTGAAATATTTCTCTTTTTTTTTTTTTTTATTAATTTTTTTTTTGTTTGACACATCGATGGTGCCATGATCATCGTTTTTCATGGCTATAAGTGAGATATTTCATTCAAGAGAATAAAAATACAACAAAGTGAATAATAACACATTATCAAATCTTATATAATTACAAATATAAAGAGATTTGGAGCACCATTGTTGCAACAAAGTGAATAATGTCTTTCTCAAATTGTGCCAAGTAGTATGTATGACCCGTGTTGGAAAAGGTTCGATTTTTTCTTTCTAGCTATAGACTTTGTAAGTATGTGTTGACTAGGTTACATTTGGAAGAGATGATCTATCGATTTGGAAAGATCAATGATGAAATTTATAAGAGAGGCTCTTTTTTAATGGTTAAATTGCAAATTTGATCGGTCTACATACTTTTAACGATTAATTGAAAAAATTTAAGTCAATCTAGCATAAAATATGTCTGTAAGCGACTATATACAAGAGGCAATAATATAAATTTTCGTAAAATAGAGAATATTAAAAGAGTGAAGTTGGATATATTACATGACAAAGTTAGGGTATAAAAACAACTTTAAGAATTTAAAGTATCTAAAATTAATCTATCAATTACTATATATAAACAAATTTTGTTGAGCATATGTGTCACATGACCATGCAATAATTCATCAACTTTTTCCAAAGCCTTTGAAAAATTAAATAATTAAATAGAAATAATATTCTCCTTGAATTTGACCTCATGATAATGATGGGATGACACACAAAAACTTGGAACTTTAATCTACAATCGAGAAGAAGTTACATAAATTAATATATATTTGTGAAATTAAATAATATTTTCTAAAGAAAATTATTGGAATCTAAAGAAAATTATTGGAATCCCAATTACAAACCTTAATCTTCTCTATCTTATTAGAATATTATTTAGTTGGAATAGGAAATTTTGGACAATAGCTAAAAGAAATATCAAGAGTTTTTCATGATTTATATAAGCTTAAATTTAATATCTATAATCATTCACACTGTCACGGATTTTTGGACTAGTAGATCAAAGCTCTTTAAAAACTATAGTGATAGTTCTATCTCTTTAAATATCAAATGTTTTTGTTTAACTCTATGTGGGTTTATCTCTAGCCTTTTCTCATGGCTTTCTATGTACTTGTTCTTTTATATTAATGAAGCGGGAGTGATGAGGGTACTATGGAGTGTTCACCTAGTAAAGATGCTCGAATGCATTCAATTGATTTATTGTATCTTTTT
>CM046890.1:17676027-17790861 GCA_025688845.1 Cucumis hystrix | reverse complement strand
TATAATCATTTTGAGTTGTGAAGCTTAATATTATATAAGGCGTGTATATATTGAATTATTTTACAAACGGCTTAAAAAGAAAGGTTTAGTCGTAATATATATATATATATATATCTATTTAATCCTTCTGATCTATTTGTTACTAAAATAAACATAACTCAACTCGTTTAGTTTATTATTTCTAATATCAATTTTAAATCAGACATTGATTAAGCTTCTATCAGATAATTAAAGTAAAAACTTCTTTAGCAGGAACTAAATTAAGAATGATATTTTTTATTTTCTTTTATTTATAAATGCTATTTCTAATTAAAAAACTTCAAATAAAAAGGTAATGAAAATTTTAAGGTATAAATCAAAAAGAAATTTTACTTTTTACAATCCATTCATATAGTAAATGAAAATTTATACTACGTATGTATAATTAAATATATGAGAATAGACAACAATATATTTTCATTGTATACATTGATAACGATTTTTATTATTATATTTTATTTTTTATTCTTTTTCAAACTTTTTTGGGTGATAAGGTCAACTATTTATTATTTTATTTTTCACCATATTTTTTTAGATAAATGAAAATTAATTGGTGAAAAGGAAAGTTTTATTATATTTTTTATAAAAAAAAATTCTTTAAAAAGAATCTTTTATTTCCCAAGTATTCAACCCTTTTTAAATGCAAATATGGTAAAATTAAGATGAAATTAATATATGTTTAATTTTAAAAAACACAACCTTATATGTTTATTTTAAAAACATCATGAGTTTCTTTTGACTGTAGGGTTAAAATAAAATTCATCACAATTATTTTAAAAGATAAACAAGGTTGAATTACACAGAATGTTTTCCTAAACTTATAATTAATTAATTAATTAAGTGTGGTTATATATGTGACATCTTGAAATTGTTGTTTTGAAATAATAAATAATAAAACATATGGGTCAAAAAGTGGAGATTTTAAAATTATAAGGGCATAATTGCAACTTTTTTGTTTAGTACTTTATATATAATTAAATTACAACTTACTCTAATAGTAGTTTAATCAGTAATATAATTTAAACCCATCACCATCCTTTATTTTATATATATATATATATATATATATATATATATTCTCTTATTATATTTTTCAAAGCTAAGCCACCACCATATTGTTGTTTTTTTTATTGTAATTTTATTTTTAAATTAAAAGATCAAGTTAATTAATTAGTATTCTTATGTGCTTTAAAATGCTAATCAGAAATTTATAATCTGAAGAATAGTAAAGCATACAGGTACAATCTTAGAACAAAAAATAAGAAATTACACAGAAGATCATAAATAAACTTTTCTTTTTCATCTTTAAGATTCCAAGAAACATAAAAGGGATCGGTAGGCCGACTAAAATATCTCAACGTAACTAAGTCGACACATCTATAACACCTTCGTCATATCCCAAACTAAAAACATAGACACTTCTATATCTTACAAACTTGTTATGACTCGATTAAAAATACATTGGAAGAAGGGACCCATCGGAACACTTAAATATCTCAACTAGGTCTACACAAATGTAGTATACTCATCAGATCACATCACATCCCAAAGCCAAGATATGATGTTATTGGATCATATGCTTAGTGTTTGATTTTAAGAGCATTATTATTATTTTGAATCATTTGGGTTTGGGGACCAACTTGTTCCAAGTTCCTTGGAAGTATGGGTTACATGTACTTGTATGTTCATCATAATTGTTTATGTTTTGGGCATTTGAGGTTGAAGCTTCTCCAGGTGACAACAACATTTGTATTGGGTAATTATAATGATCTACAAAATTAATAGAAAGAAACACAATATTATTATATGGTTTTCATTTTTAATAATGATATAGACATCAAGTAAATTATAATAATTTCAAGATATTGATATTTTTTATGATAAAAAGAGAGAAAAACATACCTTCAAATGTGAGATGATTAAAGGAAAAGTCGTGTGTTTGATTTTGGAACTCATAATTTCCATTACTTGCACCAATATTGTTTTGGTTGAAAACAAATGCATTTTGATTCATGGCTTCATTTTGTAGCTCCAAATTTTTCTGCTTTATTTTTGACGTATAATATTATCAAAATAATTATCATGAATTTTAAGGAAGAAAGATGAGTTTATTGCATAACAAAAAATACCTGTAAGTTTGGTGGATCAAAAGTGGGGATGGTGATAGGAACATATTGAAGAGCTTGCTTTACCATTGTCTTCCATTGCCTGTCTGAAAGTCTATTCCCTAACCACTGTGCATCAAAATTACCCAAATTAATATCACAATTATTCTATATATATATGTATATATGTGTGTGTATATTATACCTTTCTTAGAGAACGAGAGTCCTTTTGATGAGCCTTCACAAAAGCATCCACATTTACGATACCATGGAAAGTTAGACGATTGTGATATTCGCCCTTTCGCCGGATCCCTTCCAATCTCCATACCTCATCTTCTCCTCTTGGAGGATGGTGTTTCTTGTTCACTATTAGATATACATATAAAAAAATAATTAGGATATTGTAAATAAAAATGAAAAGATGGATGCAGCTCCGCTCTAGCAAAATGACGACTCAAGATACGTACGTTGGCCTCGGTGATCCTTCACTCTAAAAGAATTAGACACAGCATATCCGACTGTAGGATAGTTGTTGTTGGAGTCATGTTTAACCCTCAATCCCAAACAAATCTTCTTGGTTCTGCTCCTGCTTGAGTTTGTAGTGAATGACAAATTGGTGATGGAATGAACTCCATTTTCTAAACGAAAACTCTTATCATCACCGATCAACAAAAGTCGTTCTCCCAGCCTTTGTGGCACAACACTTCTGTTGAAATCCGATTGAGTTATTGCTTCCCCGTCGTTGAATTCTCCGTCGAGGACAACAACCTCAATCGACGCCGACGATAAAGGATGAGTAACGTCAATGATGCGATCATTAACAACATCAAATAATTCAACACCCAGCTCCTCCCCATTCTTGGCTTCGATGTTATTTGCAGTGTAGACGATGGATGGAATCTTGTTCCTGAAACGTAGCCTCAAATTCTCGTTTGTTCCCCCAGATCCACCACCATCACCACCGACTTCTTTTCCTTCTTTGACCCTAAAAAAGTGAGCCTCAACCTTTGCCTCCACCTCCTCGCGTATCTGAAATTAAAATTACCATACACACATCAGCTTAATAATTAACAAAAAGTTCGAAATAATTAGGCATAACATGCATACCACCCCACGAAGAAAATTTTCAAGATGAGCCCAAGATCGAGGAATTGAAAGCTCAGCTCCAACTCCAGAGCTGTGAAAATACAAGGAGAGAAAACAATGAATTAGGTCTAGATCCATATATTATAATCCAAAAAAATGAAATTAAAGAGAGATCAGACTGTACCCATAAAGAAAAGAGAGGCCGCAGATTATGTTGGGTGGACCTTGAAGATGATCAAAGGGAGGAGGAGAGTTTGTGTTTTGTACCATATTTTTTTCTATTGAAAATTGAATAAGGAATGTGAAAGAGGAAGGTAAGTGGATGTTTCGATGGAGATGAAGAACAGCCGCAATAAAAATGGAAGTATTTAAAGGTGGTTAGAGGAAAAGATGTAGTAAATCACTAGGTAATTTCCATGAACTAAAGCTAAGAACCTGCCATGAAGTTTCCTATTTCATTTTATATTAAGGGGCGGGTGGTCTTGTAATCTTACGTTCACCTGACTCATAAGTGGCCATCCTGATGCTGCCACGCGTTAGTTATTTGTGTGGGACGTAAATATACGCATGTGCTGGTATGGTATATATGTATGTATAGATTGAGAAAGAGTGAGTTGAAATTTTGTTAAGAGAGGGAGAGAAGTGAACGTGTCCGATGAGAGAGTAAGAGAGAGAGAATAGGTTTTGGGAGGACGCGTAAATGGCGAAGACGACCGCCTTTGAGAGGACGCGCTAATGCCGAAGACGACCACAAAACCGGTCTTCTCTTAATTCTATTTCTAATTCCCTAAACCCCACATTCACCAATACAACAAGTTAATTAATTCCTCTCTTTTATTATTATTATTTTAATAAACCATCTCTCGTTCTTAACCAAACTTAAATCACTTCTTCTTCTTTCTTTTTTATTTTTTATGTTTTTCTTTCCATAGTCTATATAATCGATGGTAATTTTAGAAATAATAATTAAGTATATATCAATAATTAAAAAATGTAAATATAGTAAGATCTTTCGGTGATAGATTTCTATGTTGATAGACTCGTATGGTTCATTAGTGATAGACTTTGACAGATTTTGCTATATTTGTAAATTTTTTAAAATTTTACTATTTACTTTATTGTTTTGAATCTAATTGTTATATTTGCAATTATTCTATAAAAAAAATTTCTGACCAATCAATATTTTCGTTGATATATATTTTCATGATTTTCTATACAATCAATATGAATATGTTACCAAATTCTAGAAAAATCAACAAAATATAACAAATATGTAACAAAATGTTACTGATGTAATTAGATAGATAATTTTCTCTTTCTAGTTGAGATGTCTCGGGGTACTATCTTGATCTCTCTTGCCTTGACTATATAATTTAACATAAGGGTTTGTGTATTGTTGAGATCCCATCTTTAAAAGAAGTCATCATTTTTAGATTTCAATAATTAATCCCTTTAAACTTGCACTTGTCACCTCAATCCATGACTTTCACTTAGTAGTAACCACAGAACGACCTACCCATCACCTTTAGTATATATATATTATCGTTGTTTTTTCATTATTATCTTTCTAAATTAAACATGAGTGTCGTATCATGAATGCTAGCACCAACTCTCATGGGCAACAAACAACAAATGAGAATTTATAAAACTTTAGAAAAGACTCATGTGCTCGAATTAAGGTCGATGTGCCCCTAGCAAACAACTCATTATTGCTTTTAAGTTGATTTTATAAGATTGTTAGTGTTTTGTTTGGTCGTAAAAATCTTCTTTTATTTATTTTCTTGTAGAAAACTTACTTTGTTGCTTTGATCATATGGTGATATTGATTTAATGGCCAGTTGATTATTGTCTTTCCTTGTTGTTGTTCCATTTATTTGGTCATGTGTTTTTCATAATTTAGGTTTTTTATGAGAAAAAGTTTTAATTTAGTTGAGTTGTATGGCTACATATTTTTTGTGTTTTTTATCAAAGTTTCTTTATTTTGAAGATAGTTTGTTGTTTTATTCTATATAAGAAAGATTGTTTGTTGTTGACATGTTGATTCCAACACTGAGTAAGAAATCGGATTATAGTGTTTGAGAGGAGTCTAATCACACTTTAGTGTTGGAGTTGAATAATCAAGGGGAGTCTGGTTTTTGCAAAGAGAATCAATCAAATACTTGATTGATAGGAGATAATAAGAGTGCTAAAAAAGTGCCCACCTAGTGGGGATGTTTGGGTGCCTAACTGACTCAAGTCGTATCCTTTTAAAAAAAAAATGTATCAACTACTTAGGTGGAGCCTAATCGCTTAATGGTGTGTTTGGATTACGCTTTCAAGTGTTTAATTTAAAAATAAATTATTTTAAAAAAATAAAGTGTTTGGAAGCCTCTCAAAATAGATTTTTAAATGTATTTTAAAAAGTTTTTAGAAAAAATGAGTTTCTTGAAAAACATTTTTTTCTTAATTATATTTTATTATACCTCAACATTATATTATCTACTAAAAGATAAGTTCAAACTTATAATCCATTTATATATATTCTCTAGTGAATATATCATTTCAATTGGACGTAGCCGACCCCGAATGTAGGTGTGTATGTCATGCACCGAACTGGAGTACCAAGTATTTTGTGTTATTTTTTTCTTTAATCTCTCGTGTCTATGTATTAACTATCTTGTTATAACATTAGATCCAATATTGTTATACTAGTCAATCTCTGTTTTATTCAAAGATAAAGATACATTTTGATAAATCTTTTGAACGGATTGGAAGCTCATCTTGTTGCAAAAAGCTACTCTTAAAATATAACATGGATTATAAAAAGACATTTACTCCAGTCGTTCAAATGACATCTGTTCATACAGCTAGTTTTGAGGAAGAGTTTAAGTAATTAACATTGTTAACTTGTATATATTTAACCAGCAATTTTAGCTTTCTTTGTCTATTGTTCTTTACTTTCTTCCCCTTTTTCTTGCATACATTCATACACTCTGATACATTATTCTTGTAATGGCTGTGAAATTATTTAAGTAAAGATAGCAAACGACATTATATTTGACTGTACATATTGGAAATACAAATTATACCCATTAATTTGAAAATTATATTAAAGTTTTCACATGGGATAATTTTATTAACTCATTTTCAATAAATTATGCAATAATCACTTCTTATTACTAATTTTAATATAGAGAAGAACAATTCCAACAAGAAAGATTTTTTTTAAAAAAAAAATCTTATAAAATTATTGAATAAGAAACTGTCCACTTTCGTCTACTTTTATATCTAAAGTTCCAAATCTTCCTTTGACGCATCAATTGTCTTTCCTCTTTTCACTTTTCTCCAAAAATAAATAAATAAATAAAAGAGAATTGTTATACCTAAAACTAATTATAAAATACAATAAAAAAAATCTTCAAATAAACTTTTGAGAATTTATGAATTTTGTTACCGTTTGTAAGTAGTTTTAATTGATTTAGTTTTTCTTTAAAAGATACAATATGGATCGAGAGGTGCATCGAAATATTTTTCACTAGTGAACATATTTTTCGTAGTATACATCATCGTTCTCGTTTCATTAATGGTCAAGAGTTTTAATTTTTTGGTTATATTTGAAGAAAAACTATGACAAAGATGAAAGTAATCTATCTATATTTTTTTATTTAAATATTCAAACTACTTTGTTTCATAGATTATTTAATGATATTTTAACGAGTAAAATAATCAAAGTGATATTCTTAATAAGAGTTGTGATTTTAGTTTTCAACTTCCGGTTAAAACGATGATCATGATCTTTATTATTTTCTAATCACCTATAAATTATTACAAAAAAAAAAAACAAATTAATAAAAGCATCAAAACATAATAATTTATTTGAAATTTAATCTCTTTAAATCCAAAAAAAAAAAAAAAAAAAAAAAAATTACTAAAATAAAAAAAACAAAAAAAATAATTTAAAATTTAATCTCTTAAAATCCAAAAAAAAAAAAAAAACTCAAACTATTACGGTAATAACCATTACAATTCTAAAAATTTATGGCATCATATCAAATTTTCACTCTCTCTCTCTCTCTCTATATATATATATATAGTTTTAGTTGATGTATGGATAACTATAATCAAATGGCTAATTTCAATATACGATTACATTTAGTTACTATACTTCAATATTGATCAAGATGTTAATTACTTATATCATATGACTGAATTTGTAAGGAAAAAAAGACTCATAATCTAAATTTACAAACAAGGTTGTGCTAATAATATAACATTCCTTAATTTATGATCCTAATTGAAGGTGAAGGAAGTAGATTCCAATTATATTACTTTATTTAACAAAAGAATTTTCTTCAACATATATCTTTTATTTAATATTATAGTTTTTCTTTCTTTTTCTTGTTTGTTTGTTAAAATGATTTGAGTTAATATAAGCTTACTTTTAACTAAATAAGATTCTTTTTCTTGTTTCACATTTAAAAGACAAATAGATAATGTGTTTGGGAGTTGTTGAAATTAAACGCTATTATTCAAATTAAGATTAGATTACGTCTCTATTTCTTCTATTATTTTCAAACCTTTGAAAATTTTGAAAAACAATACTTTTTTTCCCATTTGCTTAATATGGAAATGAAAACAAAAATTAATATCGATATTCATCTCTAAATTTCACACCAAGTTGTGTATGAAAATTGTTGTTGCAATTAAATTTTGCTTTATAACCCGCTATTGCACTAAAAAGAACTCTTCCATTTAACGCTACAAAACTACTTTTAAAAAGGGGGCGTTTATGCAAAAATGACAAAAAAAAATATATAATAATAAGACTCATGTTAGTACATTTTTTAAATTACAAAAGTAGCAAATTTAAAATCAGATAGTCCTCTGATAGCCCGTTAATAGTCTTCTAATAGCAGTCTGATACATCTAATTACTTGTTATATTTGTCATATTTGCAATATACAAAAAAAATGTGTTATGAACTACTTTTTTCTAAATTTTTGTTATTTGATGTAATTTTCTTTAAAAAGTTGTAATTAAAATTTAAATTTTAAACTTAAAAGTTTCATCCATGACTTTGGTTTTAATTATTTTTTAACGTAAAATGTTATGTTTGTTATCATGGTTTAATTCATCTCACTCTTTTTTTTATAAAACATTCGAAATTCTCTGGTCAAATTTTAAAAATATATATATATATTTTTTAAAGATTGTTTAGTAGCAAAATCATCCATTTATTTATAATTTTGTTTTTTCTTGTATATTTAAAATATTTTCAAAGATTATATATTTCCTCATTTAAAATAATTCTATGCGTTTTAAAAACTATTTAAAATATGTTTAGACCATGTGTTTAGTGACTTTCTTTGTTTTCAAAAGTGGAGAAAGGTTGATCTATTTTTATAAATTTAAATTATAACAAACGAAAAATTAAACTTTGACATACAATTTTATTAATTTATGGTCAAATAGAGAGACTCTATTCAAAGACTATAAACAAAGTATAATCTCTATCAATATTAATGCTTGAATCTCTATCAATGTTAATGCTTTGACAAGCTAATGCGCTTTGTATTTAGACGTAACTCTAGCCTTGACTATAACTTGTAATATTTTTCCTATCAATGAAATATTGAGATGAATAGGTGTTATAAGAATGTCCGTCATTGTCTTTCCTTTAAACACATGTTATCTTGTTCGCTTTTTTGATATCTACAAAATTAATATCACTATCAATAGAATCAAACAATATCCATAATCCTCATTTGATATCTATATAAATTTCAACCTCCTCTCCATTGACAATTATTTTATTTTAAAATTAAACTTATAATTAATTACTTTCACTCATGTTCAAATGATAAAAGAAGAGAGACTAGATTGATAATGCTCAAATATTTTATTGATGAAATTAAAATTTTGATTATTCATTTATAATGAGATTTTTCAAATCATGCACACATAAATTATCCATAAAATAACAACATCTCTATCGTTAGTATTTACCACAACAATAATTAAATATATGAAGATGGGGAGATAGAAATTACGATGATATTGAGAATGTAAATACTGTATGCAATTTCTAAAGAAATCATAAATATTTTTCAAGGAAGAAAAGTAATATCTTGATTTTAAAGATTTAATATTTAAAATATAAGATATCTAAAACTTTATTTATTATTTAGTGTGAGACAACAAAGTAGAGAATTAATTGTAGGCGTCTTTGCTTTTGACTAAAATTAACAATCAAACATTAGACTAAGGGTAGACTTTCTTACTCTCCCACTAAAAAATTAAAATCATAAAAAAAAAAAAAAAAAAAGAAGAAGAAGAAGAAGAAGAAGAAGAAGAAGTTATTGTGGCTGATCACAATCCATCAGCAATTTCTTGTGTAATTTCTTTATAATTTCCTTATCCTATGGTTTTTAGAAAAATTCCAAGAAATAAAAAAGGTTGGGTTTCAACAAAGGTGTTAGAATATAATAATATAATGTCTTAAACTTAATTAATTATTCTTTATGTTATTAAATTTATGTATTTTATTGTGATGAAGTAAGAGAAGATTTTTCATCAAAGTGAGTTGAGGAGGGAAACACATCCACATGGAGATATATGAGTTTTTGATTAATGGGCTAAGAGAGAGACTTCAAAGCCTAAAGTGACAATATAAAATCTAAGAATTA
This sequence comes from Cucumis hystrix, assembly GCA_025688845.1. NCBI lineage: Eukaryota > Viridiplantae > Streptophyta > Magnoliopsida > Cucurbitales > Cucurbitaceae > Cucumis > Cucumis hystrix. The sequence continues at coordinate 17,780,966 of CM046890.1, read as the reverse complement.
TATTTGTTGTTCTAAAGAAATAATTGATGGAAGAGAAAATATCCATAATGTATCATCTCACCTACCATATGATTTTTAAAAATAAATAAATAAATAACTTTGTGGTTGAAAAGCTATAGCAATATGGAAAAAGTTGGTGGAATGAAACAATAACAGGATATTTGATGCTTATTTGGAAAAAAAAAATTAGAAACATAATTGTTCTGTATGTATTTCTTGCTTTCTGCATTTTTTTCTGATCATTAATGAAACGAGAATGATGATGGTATTAAAGGATATCCTCTTAGTGAAGATGTCTGGATGCACCTGCTGACACATTGTATCCTTTTTAAAAAAAACTATTAGAATCGATTCAAAGAAAAAAAAGTGAAAAAATAATTAGATAAATTGAGTTTATTTGGTGTTTTAAAATAATATGTAAAATGTACACAACTATTTGGATAAAAGGAAATAATTGGATAAACTCATATTTGAGAATAAATATTTGATTAAAAAATAAAAATTCAAATCAAATGATTCTAATTTTTGTGTGAAGTAAGTCCACTTTTGTTTATTATCAAATCTATAACCAATCAAATTTAATTATATGCTTTACAAATATGATATTTTCTGGGTATTTCTAATAATATCAAGTGTTATTCCTATTTGACATTTCTAATTTCTGGAGTTTTAGCCCCTCTTAGCAAAGAGCCAGAGAAACTTTCGAGTTATGAATCGGGAATAGAACCAATGGACGATGCTTTGGTACAATTTAGAATTCTTAATTAAATTTTAAAAATTAGCTCAACGATGATAAAGAGTTATAAAAAAAAATTACAAACCATACTCTATTTTTTATAATTATTTTTATAAAAGATTTGAATTCTTTAGTTAAATTTTAAATATATACATATATATTGATTTATTTATAATTTTGGATTTTCTTATATATTTAAAAAAATTGAGAAATTATATATGTTGTCATTTAGAAACTATTTTCTTTAGTCTACCAACTTGGCTTTGTGATATTTTTAGACCATGTGCTTAGTTACTTTCATTGTTTTCAAAAGTGGAGAAAGTTTGAAAAATATTTTTTTTGTAAATTTAAATTATAAACGGAAAATTAAACTTTGACTTTTTATCATTACTTTAGTTAAAAATTTCTTGGAATTTTTGAAAGGTGTTTATAAAACACAAAATTTTAAAAAAGATAGAGAAAAACAATAGCTTGAAAAAAGAGGGAAGCAAATTTAATGTCAAACATTGTTAACCATCATTATCATCGTCTTAATTAGGGTCTAGTAGTATTCACCAACTTCAAGATTCTTTTTGATTAATTAGCTTTGTTCTTCCACCAAAAAATAAATTACTTCAAATATCACCATCAATAGTTTGTTCATGTTAACCAATTTGGGAATCAAACAATATTCATATATTTCTCACTTGATATCTATGTAAATATTTTCAACCTCCTCTCCATGGGACAATTATTTTATTTTTTATTCAATTTCAAATCATGCACACATAATTAATTTATTCATAAAATAACAACAACAATATTATTAGTAGTAGTATTTATTACAATAATAAATATGAAGATGAGGGGTTAGAAATTACGGTGATATTGAGAATGTAACTATTGTATGTAATTTCTAAAGTAATCATAAGCATTTTTCAAAGATGAAAAGTAAAATCTTGATTTTAAAGAGAGGTATGTATTGTGAGAGAACAAAGTAGAAAAGAGAAGCTAAAGTTAATTATTGTAGGCGTCGTCTTTTGCTTTTGACCAAAATTTAAATTTAATTAAGCATTAGATTAAGGGTAATTTAATTGATTACTTCCCCACTAAAAAATAAAAAATAAAAGAGATTATTGTGCTTCCTCATGCAGTGGGTCAAAACCAATCAGCAATTTACTGTTTAATTTCTTTACAATTTCCTTATGCTATTGTTCTAGAAAAATTCCAAGAATTAAAAGAGGTTGGGTTTCAACAAAGGTGTTAGAATATAATAATATAATGTATTAAACTTTAACAATTAATTCTTTATGTTATTAGATTTCTGTATATTTGAGTTGAGGGGGGAAACACGTGCACATGAAAATATATTAGTTTGTGATTAATGGGCTAAAAGAGAGAATTAAAGCCTAAAGTGTGACAATAATGTTAATTAGGAATTATATTTGTTGTTCTAAGAAGTTGTTAAAAGAGAAAATCTCCATAATGTATCATCTCACCTACCATAATTTAAAAATAAATAAACTTTGTGGTTGAAAAGCTATAGCAATTAGATGGAAAAAGTTCAAATGAAACAATAAAAGGATATTTGATGCTTATTTGGAAAAGAAAAATTAGAAACATACCTATTAGAATCTGTTAAAACAAAAAATGAAAAAAAAAATAATTAGATTAATCGAGATTATTTGGTATTTTAAAATAAAATGTAAAATGTACCCAACTATGTTTGATAAAACAAAATAATTAGATAAATTCATATTTGAGAATAAAGATTTAATTGAAAATTCAAAATTCAAATCAACTGATTTTGAATTTTTCACGAAATAAGTCAGACTTTGTTTATTATCAAATTTGATAATACCGTATTTGTGGATTATGAAGCATATGTTAGGATTTCAAAAAAGTTTGATTATGTGAAAAAAGAGATAATTTGCTATATTTCCAACTAAAATTGTAATTCGTGCTATAGAACACACAATTTATCAAGAAAATACTTTGTTAGTGGTTTAAAGAACGTAACTCTCCTTCTTAGAACTTTTTGTACGGATGATTATCCATTCTCAGTCACATAAATGATTAATGACTCGATCCTCACAGATAAAGGAAATCTAACATTTTACTTACGTCAAAGCACAAATCGCACTACCACCTTTTATATAATATTGTGTTACGGATAGCCACATATATCTATCGTAGCTCTAACAGTACAATAGTCGTATTTGTCCTTGCATTCTTTCATTCTTTGGTTGTTTTTATAAAAAGAAAAAAAAATCTTGTCTATGTCAAATATTCATCGTTAGAAGTTTTTGTTAACAAACTCCTAGAAGTCTTTTTAACAAAAACTTGATCTAGTTTCTAGAAGTCTTTTTAACATTATTAAAAAATGTAAAATTTTAATTTGACCCCTTTATTTATGAGTGCATCAACACGATTGACGATTTACAAAAGAGGCTCCTATTAGCATGAATTTAAAACCAAGCTGGTGTGTTATGTGTAGAAAAAAAGAAGAAGACAGATACCATCTTTTCTTATCGTGTTCATATGCAACTTCTATTTGGGGGAGAATATGCTCGTTGCTTAATTGGAATTTTTCTCATCACAGTATCTCCTCCTGCTGCAAACATGTCTGTAGGGTAAAACAAAAAAATAAAAAGGAGGTCATATTATTCAACTCTGCTACTATCACTCTGTGGTGTATTTGGCTTGAAAGAAACAACAGAACTTTCAATGACAGAAAAGTCCATCAAATCTTTGGAAAGATATCAAAGCTCTTATCTATCTTTGGACGAGCAAGTCCAAATGCTTCTCCAATTATTCAGCTAGTTCTATTACTTTAAATCTCAATGCTTTCGATTAGCTTTGTACCTTGTTGGGTTTTTGGGCTTTCTCTAGCCCTTTTTGTATTCTTCCTTGCTTTATGTACTTCATCTCCTATTTTTAATGAAGCAGAAATGATGAAGGCGTTATGGAAGTGTCCACCCAGTAGAGATGTCCTGGTGCACCTAAACCGTATCTTTTATAAAAAAAAAAAGTTTCTAAAAACTTTGAAAAAATAAACATTAAAACAAGAAACATTAAAGATGGAACCGACGTTTGTATATAGAATTTTGGTAAACTACAAACTAAAAACTAAATCGTTACCCAATGGTAAGCTTTTTAGTTAATTAAGCACACTTTTTATTTACAATCTTGTAACATTTCTAACAAAAAAAAATATTTTTTTGAGTGATTTTGTCACTTTTCTGGTTGAGCTTTGATTTAGACATAAATGATAATGATTATATTTTAGTTTAGTTGTTAATTAAGTTTAATTAATGTTTTTAGAATTAATTAATTAGTTATATTTTCTCGTTAAGGCTATAAATAGCCAAAAGAAGATATATATATATATATATACATAATTCTTCCACAAACTAAAGTCCTAAGATTGAAAAGCTATTTGTAATTCTAAATTGGCTATTTATAGAAGTGTTGCAAGGAAATATAACTACTAGCTAATTATTTAATTCTAAAAATACTAATTAAACTAAATTAACATCTCAACAAATATTAAACTAAAATATACTAATTATCCTCGTCATATTTCCCTTTGTGCTATTAATTTAGAATTTTTCTTCTACTATTATAATTTTATGAACCATGCACTGTAAAGGGCATAATTTGTTTCCTCACTTTGAGTTTAGTTCAATGGTTTCGTTATTAGCATGACCTATATCATCAACCCTATATCATCTATAGATTTGAATGTTAAAAGTTGGAAGGTTACTAAAAATGGATCTAAATTAATTGGTGTGAACACAAGTGTGTTTATGACAGAAAATTTCAATTTATTCCACTTTAAAAATCAACTATAAAGGAAGCTTAGAGCATTGGTGATTGAGTCATCAAATTCATGAACATACAACCAATATTCTCCTAAATTTGACCATGATGTTTGGCTGGTACTAACGATGATGCCCCACACACACACACAAGTTTGGAAGTTGATCTTTGAAAAGGAAACAATAATACTATATTTTAAATCAATCCCAATGACAAATCTTATAATTATATATAAAAAGATACAATTGGAAATAAATAAACAAAAAAAACAAAAAAAAGTTTATCACAATATATTTATAAGTGAGGATTTAGAATTGGCTTCTGGGTTATATAAAATTTAAGTTGGGGTTTCGAAATTTGAATAATATTAATCTCCTTTCACAACTTAAATCAAACAATAAGAAACATTGAATTATATACTGTAGACATTTTCATAATTTAAAATGCCGGGGGAGATGAATTTGATGAGATGATAAGATGATTAGATGATTAATTCTCATGTTTTCACACATAGAGCATCCTATTCAGTCATACCCCTTTCAATAATATACATTAAATTTTAGATGTGACATTTAAAATTAAAAAATTAAACATAACCTTCACCTCTCTCTATCTCTATCACTTTATAATATATATATATATATATAAGATTTGTCAAATCTTTGCTCAATTCCACGTACATGTAGGACCTCTTCTCTTACCCTTTTCTTCTTTTTTTTTTTTTAAATTTTATTAATGCTCATATAATTTTTTCTATGATTAAATGGTAAATAATGTATCTATTCTATTGAAAGAAAATATAACATATTTAAATATACCACAACAAATAAAAAATATTTATCAAATATAGTAAAATTTGAAATATATGTTAATAAGAATGGATAGAAGTCTAATAAAATCTAAAATCTTGTTATATTATATAAATATTTTCGATAATTTTGTCATCTTCGAAATAGAAATTATTTATAAGAATTTTATCACTAATAGAGACTACTCGTAAAGTTTTATCAACGTATAGAAAATAAATATTAATTTTCTACCCACGACAAGATATCAAATTAATTTTCTGTTCAAAGTAACAATATTTTCATCAAACTTCTGATAGCCTATTTAACTTCTTTGTTTTGCTAACAATTCCTCTAAAATATTGAACCGGTATGGAATTTTTAGTTATTTTTTAAAATTTTAGTCCTACACACCCATTTTGCCTTTAGATATTTTTATTTATTATTTACATTTTATTGATATTTTTAAAAATCAAACCAAAATTTAAAAACTAAGAAGAAATTTTTACAAGACCATATTCTTATTGTAAGAAAAAAAAATAGATACAAACAATTGTAAGAAATTCAAAGGAAGTATACTTAGTTTCAAACTCCACAAACCAAACAATTATAATTAGGACAAACTTATATATTTATTCTCAAAACATAATGATTGTTTTGATTTTAGGGGTTAAAATAAAACTCATCTATTATAAAGATGTTCTGAGAATATCAACCGAGTAGAGACGCTCCAATGCACAAACCTATTTATATATATATATATATCTTTTGAAAAATCTTCATTGTAAAACACTAGGAGAAAGTGTGTATATATATATATATATTTAGCAATCAAAAAGTATATATATAATTAAGCTTCTATATGTGAAAACTTGAAATAGTTGTTTAAGAATATAATTTAAACCCATCGCCATCCTTATTAAATATAAATCATTATTTCACAAAATCACAACCATTAAATAAATAAAATTTAAATTTTTTGCAAAAATAAATATAAATATTAAAAGTTGTCAAAGCTGAAGAAGAATATAGTTAAAAATTCTTAGGTCAAAGTTATGTACAAATATTGTCAAATGAGAAAAAAAATTTCTTTTCTTATTGAAATGGCTTTTTGTCTTTTTAGAAATATTTGAAAGAAAATATTTAACAATTTTTTCATTTAAAATTATTTCTAAATATTGAAGTACATGAAAGAACAAACGAGAGCCCATTAATTTTTAGAACAACCAGTAACTTCATTACGCAAATGATATTAAACCTTTAATTATGTGACAAGATATTAAAGTATAAAAGGATCCATACATACGTCAAGACATTCTTAGCATTTTCCTTGTACCCTAAACTAAAAGCAAACATATATTAGACAATAAGTAGGGTTGACACATTACATGAACATTTGGTATCTTACAAATTTGCCTTGACTCAATTTTGATATTTTTTTCTTTGAAAAAGCAATTTCTTTAAAAAGAAAATAAAATAGCATGATGTTAATGGTCACATACATACATACATACATACATACATATATATATATATATATATTAATTTGGCATATTTAGGTTCGGGGACCAACACGTTCAATGATCCCTTGAAAGTATTGGTTACATGGCGTAGCGGTATTTTCAACATGATTGTTTATGTTTTGGGCATTTGATGTTGAAGCTTCTCCATGTGACAGCAACGTTGGTATTGTGTAATTATAATGATAATCTGCAAAATTAGTAAAAAAAAACATAATGTTATTATATGATTTTTCTTTTTAATAATATAATATAGACATCAAATAAATCATTTCAAGATAGAGAATTTTTTTTATGATGATCAATTAAAAAAAAAAGAAAGAAAGAATAACCATACCTTCAAATATTAAGTCTTGAAAATTTCCCAAAAATGTTCCATGTTGGAACTCATAATTTCCAGTACTTGCATCAATGTTTTGGTTGAGAACAGCTTCATTATGATCCATGCCTGCATTTTGCTCCAAATTTTCCTGCTTTATTTTTTACATATAATATTATCAAAACAATTATCATGAAATTAATTTTAAGTAGTTAATGCATAACATCAGACTGCATCCACCATCTTAATTTTGTAGTTCATTCAATCTACATAGTAAAAGAAATACCTGTAAGTTTGATGGATCTGAAGTGGGGATGATGATAGGAACATACTGAAGAGCTTGCTTTACCATTACCTTCCATTTCCTTTCTGAAAGTCTATTCCCTAACCACTACCATCAAAATTACCCAAATTAATATCACAATTATTCTATATATATTGTTTTACTACAATTAACTAATTCTTAAACTACCTTGGACATATATATATATATATATATATATTATACCTTTTTTAGAGAACAAGGGTTCTTTCGATAAGCCTTTACAAAGGCATCCACATTTAGGATACCATGGAAAGTTAGGCGCTTGTGATATTCGCCATTTCGTCCGATGCCTTCCAATCTCCATACCTCATCATCTCCTCTCGGAGGATGGTGTTTCTTGTTCACTGTTAGATATACATATAAAAGAATAATTAGGATATTGTAAATAAAAATGAAAAGATATATGCAGCTCAGCTCTAGCAAAATGACGACTCAAGATACGTACGTTGGCTTCGATTGTCCATCACTCTAAAAGAGTTAGACACGGTGGGTCGGATTATTGTGGGGTAGTTGTTGTTGGAGTCATATATCCTGAATCCCAAACGAATCTTCTTAGTCCTGCTCCTGAAGGTGTTTCTAGTGAATGACAAATTGGTGATGGAATAAACACCATTATGTAACCGAAACCTCTTATCATCACCAGCCAACAAAGGTCCTTCTCCCGGCCTTTGAGCTACAACAGTACTTATGTCGAAATCCAAGTGATTTATTGCTTCGTCGTTGTCAAATAATTCTCCATTGATAACAATAACCTCAATCAACGCCGACGACAAAGGATGAGTAACGTCAATGATGTGATCACCATCAAATAATTCAACACGCAGCTCCTCCCCGTTCTCGGCTTCGATGTCATTTGAAGTGTAGATGGTGGATGAAATCCTGTTCGTCAAACATAGCCACAAATTCTCGTATGTTCCTCCACCACTACCACCATCACTACCACCACCACCACCACCAACACCACCACCAACACCACCACTACCACCACCACCACCAACTTCTTTTCCCTCTTCAACATCAACCGAGTAAGCTTTAAGCTGTGCATCCACCTCTTCACGTACCTGAAATTAACACATCAGCTTTAAACTTCCACGTTAACAAAAGTTGGATAAATTAGCATATATAACGTGGTCGTACGATGGAGCGAAAAATATTTTCTACAATAGCCGTAGATTTAGGAGACAAAGATCCAGCTGATCCAATTGCAAACCTGATGAGAAATTACAACACAAAACAATGAATTAGGTGAGAGATCGATACATCATATCAAAACCCGAGAACAAGAGAAGAATAAGAAAAAAAAAAACATACCCAAATGGAATTGAAAATGATTTTTGTACCATTTGATCTTTGTAGGTTTTGTTTGTTGAAAATTTTCAAAAAAAAAAAAAAAAAAAGGAAAAAGAGTGAAGAGGAAGATACGTGGGTGTTTCGCTAGTTGATGGTTTGGTAAGAAGAAGAGCCGAAACAAGTGAGAATATATAAAGACAGTTAGAGGAAAGAACAATAGAATCTCAAAGCAATTTCTGATTATGAAATCCCTAGAACCTGCCACGAACTTTCCTCAGACTCATCTCTTTTAATACTAAAAGGGTAAGAGAGATGAAAAATAGGGGAGAGAGGGAACACGGTTTAGTGGACCCCCAAATTGCTAAGAAGACCCCAAAATCGGTCTTCTCTTTCATTTTTATCTTTAACCCTAAAATCAAACCCCACCATCGCACCATCTTCCTCATAATTTTTTTTTAAAAAAATTAACAAACCATTATTTCTTTCACAATCAAACTTTACTCTTTACATCAAGGTGTCAATATTGTTATTGTTGTTTCAATGTTTTTATAGCATCCAGATTGATATTAAATGAATTGATATTGGTAAAAAAATTCTACAAACCACATAAAATAGGTTTGTCTTTTATATTGAGAAGGATATATATAGAAGAGAACTTCACTATCTATATAAGATACATGAATTGATGTGATAAACGTTGATTAGGCAACAATAATGGAACAATTTGAGACATAATATGACACAAGAAATTAGTAATAAATTTGTTAGTTTCTTTTATATCTTATGCGATAAAGATAGACACACATGTCCAATGAGTGCCACGTTCATATTTTCTTACAAATATCATTTCCTTTATTAAAAGCACTTTTTAAAATTAATCTATATATTATTCATAAATTTTTAATTTAGTATCAATAATCCTATTTTATTGTTGATTTTTCTTTTTACTTTTTAAACTAATTTAAAGATTTATTTAATCACGAAGACGGCTGGACCTGAGATTTTAGAGATTAATTAATTATTTGATTATTTTCTATCTATAAGAAATTTCCAATATAATAACTCTTCATTTAAAAAATAAATAAATTAACCGTGTGTGATTATAGTTTATCATTTTTTAAAAATTGAAGAATGGTTTCCTCACTTGTTATGTTAATAGAGTTATGAAATCAGTTTCAATCTCTGAGTTTTTGAAGTTATAAATTTAGTTCTCCAAAATTCATTTAATATTTTTGTAAAATTGCATTGCTTTTGATGACATGATGTAGACTTATATTTGAAAGAGATTACACATCTCTTATCATGTTACCTTTGGACTACAGTATTGAATATGTAACATACCCAATAATAATTAAAATTACTATAAAGTTTTTCATAATTTGATTTACTCCTTTTGGATAAATTAAACAATCACCATCTTATTACTATTTTAAATATAGAAAATAAGAACAAATTCAACCAGAAAAGTCATTTTTTTTAATCTCTTGTAAAATTATTGAGTGAGAAAGTGTTCCACTTTGCCAAGGAAAAAAAAAGTTATGGCCTATGGAATATATTAATAATATCCATCTAGATATTTTTCTAAATATTGAAAAATTCAAACTACTTTGGTCACTATTACACACATATATATAAGTTAATTATTTAATGAAATATTTTATTTTAATAAGTAAAATAATCAAAATTGTGTGGCGTTTTCCAACCAAAGTTTAGATTAGGTCTCCATATTTCTTTGTCTTAAAAAGTGGAGAAAGTTTAATAAAAGAAGTAATGTTGGAAAAAATAATTAGAGTTTCTTTCTTGGAATTTTTGAAAAGATTGCCAACACAAATATTTAAAAAAAGAAAGAGAAAAACGAATGCGTTGAAGAAGGATTGAAGCAATTTTTTATGTTAAACACTATTAACCATATATCATATTCTTAATTTTGTAGGTTCACCAAACTTCAAACTTCTTTATCACCACCTTTTCTTTTTCCACAAATAAATAAAAAAACACAATATGTAAAAAGTCTAACCATCATTATTATTCATTATCAGCAGTTCATGTTTATCAATTTGGGTATCAAAAACAATATTGATTATGACTCTCATTGGATATTTATCAACGTAAATTTCAACGTATGATAATTTTTATATTTTTCTTCAATTTTGAGAATTATAATTATAAATTACTACAAAAACTAAAACTAGTTTTTTTTTTCTTCTCAAAACTCAAGGGTTGTTTAGTTATTCGGAATGATAAAAATTATGGTAACAAAGTTGTAAAAAGAAGAATAAAATCTTGTGAAATCAGAAGAGAAAGAAAAAGAGAAATGGTTAGGTCTTGTTTAATTTGTAATTCTTTTATTTATTTATTTATTTTCGACCCGAAAAGAACTTTCTAAGAGAGACTCATGTATAAGATTAGTGCTCAAATTTTTCTAATAATTTATTCATAAAAAAACAACATTATTATTATTTTATTATTTCCTACCATATAGTAAATAAAATAATAGTTTTAATATTTTTCTATTTAAGAAATGTTTCATATTAAATATGAGGATGAGGATTTAGAAATTACGATGATATTGAGAATGTCATTATCATACTTAAAGAAAAAGAAAAGAAAATGGCATCTGATAATAAAAATATTTAGAAAAAACAGTTCATGGCACATCTTCTTTGCATATTGTGAATATGACAAATATGACAAGTAATTAGTGATATTAGACAGCTATCAGACGACTATCAGATGACTATCGAAAGGTTATTAGACGGCTATCAGAGGGTTATCGACTTTTAAATTTGCTACTTTTGTAATTTAGAAAATGTAGTGATATGGATCTTATTATCATAATTTTTTTTTTGTTATTTTTGCAAGCGTTCCCTAGAAAAAATGGTTATCGAATTATGACTTATTATCATTGGGACATTTTTAAAAATAGCAAAATAAATTAAAATATTTACAAGTTATAGCAAAATTTTGGATTTTATCAATGATAACCACTGATATTCTTCTATCGCTCTCTATCAATGCCACTAATATGCTTCTATTAGTGGCAATCAATGTCTATTATTGATAGAATCTAAAAAATTTGTTATATGTTGTAAATATTTTATCAAATGTGTTATTTTTGACAATTTGATCTGTATTGTCATTTATACAAAATAAAATATTGTATGTGTTGGAATAATTTCTAAAGTAATGAGAAATATTTTTCAAAGATGGAAAATAAAAGAGTTTTAGTACTTTTTAAATATTAAAATTTTAAAATGAAAGTAGAAAAGAGAGGCTAATTAATTGTAGGCGTCGTCTATTGCTTTTGACCAAAATTTAAATTAATAATCAATTAACATTAGATTAAAAGTACTTTTTTACTCTCCCACTAAAAAATTAAAAGAAAAAATTAATAATAAATAAAAAGTTATAATTGTGGATAACAATCCATATGCAATTTCTTGTTTAATTTCTTTATAATTTCCTTATGATCTCCTCCTAGGTTTCTAGAAAAAAATTAAGCTGCCATAAAGCTTGATCTATTAGGAAATTAATTAAAATTCCAACAATTAAATTAACCAAGGTTGGTTGAGATTCAAACTATATATTATTTACAATATAATATGATATCTTAAACTTTATCAATTTTTTCCTTTTGTTATTAACTTTGTGTATTTTATTATTATGATTCAACTAAAAAGAATTTTCATTAAATTGAGTTGACGGGGGAAACACGTGCACGTGCACATGCAAATATATTTTATAAGATTGTAGTTCCTTATAATTAATTATATTGGCCTAAAAGAGTACTAAATGTCTAATGTTGTTCTAAGAAGTTATCTCTATATATATAACTATAAGGTAGCATCTCCTACCAATAAATAAATAAATAAGAACTTTCATGGTTGAAGTTTAGAAAAACAACAAATATTAAAATTGATTCAGACCAATAAAAGAATAATTAAGAAGGATATGGATGATTATTTGAAAGCAATTAGGAAAAAACAACAAAAATAGAAAAATCGATTAAAAAAAAAGCTTGGAAGAAATATATGTCCATGAAAGCAAGAGTAAGGAGAAATTGAATATGTAAGTTGAAACTATAAAGAATGAGTTATTTGTGTATCACGATCGAGAGAGTTTAACAAAAAGTATTACATTGTAATCATTTAACTATACTTATTACTCTCAAAGTACGTAGGATGATATTGAATAACCAAACTGGATTACCAATTTGCATGTCTTTTATATGTACTTTTATTAAATATTGTTCATTGGTACCCGTCTTGTTGAATAATTTCTTCCGGTTAACAATTTATTCAAGGCTTTCTTTACATTTATAGTTTCAATTTTGGTCTAAGTTGAATTCCCTCGACAACAAGACCACCTCTCAAATGTTGACTCTCGACTTCTTTCAAGCACATCTCCACAACGCTGTCTCCAAAATCATGAACATAAAACTCTCCCAACTCGATCTCGATCCAACTGTCGTCGTTGTCTTCATCTATTTCATGATCGTTATCTCCACCAAAGATAATTTGATTTTTGTACTCCCTTTGCTTGTGCAAATACACTTTTCTTTTAGATGTCACTGCAGTGTCGAGTTGAATTGTGGCTTGAGATGGATGAGTGTTTAATCCATAAGCTCTATCTGCAAACTTCACCAAAAGATATGCAAAGTAAAGTGTTTTTGAGGAAAGCAATTTGGTATTGATTGAGCCTTTTATTTCTAGCCACCATATAGTTCTCAATTCTGCAACTTCTTCAAACCTAAACTTCCAATTTTCAAACAAAAACAAAATGGAGCATCAAAGAATAATTATTTTAAGAATAGAAAACAAATTGAAGGTATTCTTCTAGCTATATATAAGATGTGAGAGGTTGATCAAGAGAGAAAGTTAAAGAGACCTTGATTTGAGAAAGGGTTGTCTATTCCAAGACCAATATAGAGGATTGTTTGACCATTGAATTTGAAGTTCCCTTGCACCTAAAATATAGCATTTCTTACCTGTCTCTTTATCTATATAAAATATTGCATTATTTTGCAAAACAAAACATTATTCTTATTCATCTATGTATGAAATAATCAGAACTTAAAAGCCCTCGTGGTGGCCAGTAGGTAGAATCATTAAAAGAAATTTAAAAACAAATTATATAGTTTATCGATAATGGTACAAATTTCAATGGTTAACACTATAGTTGATACGTAAAAGATTGATTTGAAACCATCCCTCAAACTTCTTTAAGAATATTATTGTTTCCTAGTGTGAAAAATGTAAAGTTATTGTTGTAGTTAACCCTTGGAAATAATGTAAAAAAAAAAAAGAAAAAAAAGAGGTTCAAAGATTTAAATTTGTACTAATTAATTGTTTTTGGTTTAAACTAATTCAAGATTTGTAATGTTGGTGTTTAGGGTTGAGGATAGAATTAAATAATTTTAGAAGTTAAATATTTTCTACAACCCAAAAAAAAATGGTTGTAATAAATTTTGAAATAAGTAAATCTCTTTTTAATAAACTTGAGTATATAAAACATAGGGAAATTATTGTAAATGGTAAAACTGTTAAAAATATTTTTAAAAAATGTAACAAAATTTTTAGATTATATAAATATATTTTATAAATATTTTGATTCAAATTTGAAGATGCTCTCTAAATAATCTGACCCCTAAATTAGATATGTGTCATTAATATTTAGGAGTGGAAAGTCGTGTTAAGAAAAATAAAGACAGCCAGAATATAAGCAAAGCATATCGATGAATGACATGCACTATTTTACCACAAAACAACCCTATATCGTATGTGAAAGCATTTCAAAGGCGAAATGATGTATCAACAAGCAATGGAACAAATATGAACTTTTTCCATTTAAAATTCATATTTGATCCACCGCCTGTTCATACAAAAATAACCTTTTTTAAAAATGCTATATCTAAACCTTTTCAATCTCTTTTCAAGTTTTGGGGTAATATGTTTAGGGATGTATGTTATATATATATATATATAAATATGTGTGTTCTTTTTCTCTCTCTCATCTTTCTTTCGATCCATGATTTCATTCTTTCTCAACTAATATGAGAGAGGGGCTCTTATTTATTTCATCCTGATCATTTCAAGTATAAAACGACCGATGGAAAAAAGATATATCTATGTCATTTAAATATGATAAAAAAAATTCTTATGAAACGAGAATGATTTGGAAAGCAAAGATAAGGTTACAATCCTATGCACTTTTGATGGATCGACATAAATTCTTCTCAAAGAAATATGAAGACCATTCAAAGTCTACATGCATCTAGCTAGCCAGCCAGACGTTTAAGCAAAATATATATCTTAGTTAATAAAAATTCAAATGATATTTATGTAAAATATTGCAATATAAATATATAAATGTACCTTCTTGCCACCATCAACAAGATGAGGACAACATAACTTGAAATACAACTCCTTTTTAGTAGCGTAAACTATTGGAGAATCTAATCTCAACAAAACTTTCTTACAATCAAATGGAAGAAATTTATCCCATACGACGTCAGAATTAGCCATTGAGTGCATCATTTTTGAGACAATCGACAACCGACATGCTTCTCGAGCGAAGGCAAATGAGAGAATGTGTGCAATACAATCTTGAGGTAAAAGATCTAAATTCATTTGTTTTTGACACCAAATAAGGTTAGGAAAAGAAAAGAAAAAAGGAATGAAGATCTCTATATGGTTGAAGTTTGAATGCAAAGAGTACAATAATTGATTTAATATTTATAGTTTTGTTTGGTTGTGAAAGAAAAAATAATAATCAAATTGATATTGTTAAGATGACCACATTTTGGTGTCTCAACATGACAACATCAATGGCATTGGATGATGACATCCAAAGTTAGGGGTAGAAATGGAATTTAATATAAAACTTTAATTTTGGCCCTTGAATTATTTTATTTACTTGGTCCTTTTTATAATTAAAATTTCAATTTTAGTCATTGAAATGTTATATATATATATATTATATTAAGCTAGAAAGGGATTATGAAGCTTAACATTAAAAAAAATTTAAAGCTAAATAACCAAAATAAAATTATATATGAGAATGAATGGTTAAGATTGTCACACATCTCCAAATTTGAATTTTCTCTTTTATATCTACAAATATAATATTGCTTTTAAAAAAATGAATGACAACATTATGAATAATTTTAAATTTAAATGCACATTAAAAGTGTACAAATGTATTTAATTAGAAGGGTAAAAGAACATAATTGAGAATCATTTATGAGTGTCTTTTTCTTGTAATTAGTTTTTTGTTTTCTCTTTTGAAAAGAATATGACCCCATAAAGATAACATGGGGGCAAAAGGAATCCAAATATATATATATATATGTTTGATTTGTAAAACATCCTTTCAATTGGCTTCAATCAATGATTGACAAATTATACACATCTTTACATAAATTCTTCCTTTTCAAGTTTGGAATAAAATATACAGTGAGGCTTCCTTTTTGTGTGTTATTATTGGAGAGAGTCGTTGATTTTTCTAAACTTCTTCTTTTTACTGGGACTCGACTATAACCTGTAAGAAAGGATTAATTGAGAACAAAATATAAAGCATTAATTGGAAAGAAAAAAAAAACTTAGAGAAAAATTGTAGTGCCCCAAAAGTTCAGAATCTAGATTCGGTAACTGACGGCCTCGTCATTCTCCTACAATCTGGCTACATCAATCCTTGCTTGTCATGTAGATTTTTTTAGAGTGAAAGTTCTCCACACAAATGTCTGACGATGCATGTCATTTTAACCTACATTGTGCTCACTCACATGCATTCTAGACTTACGAGTCTACAAAACCTAAAACTTAGGCTCTGATATCAATTGTAACTATCCAACTTTTTAAAATCTCTAAGTAATTAGATTGGTTACTTCTTCTGAGATGCAATTTTTCTTTAAAACAACCCAATGAAATCTTTTAACAAATACTATTTATTTGAGAAACTCAAAAACTTTGTGAAGAAATGATTTTTAAAATAAATAATTAAACGGAAAAATCAACCACCAAATAATAACTAGCAAAACATAGAAAAAACATAGACGCATTGTCTGATTCATATTGCATATTTACGGTTTTCTCTTGTTATTTGTCGGTCTATCTTTACCCTTACCTAAAAAATACGAAAATAAAAGGATGAGTATTAAATATCATGTGAGTGACGACGTACCCTGTTACTAAAATCAGTCTAAACAATCACAAACAGTAAATGTCTTGTCGTTAATCAGTGAAACTTGCGTATATAATAAAAGAGAAATATATAAAAGGAGAGAAGATAACAAATTTTGGAGTCACTTGAAGTATGGAAGATTTTTTCATTCTACCTTTAATCATTGTTTACTATATATGATAATAACATTTAAGAATAACATAAGATTCATAAAATAAATTAATATATTCTTTAACGACACGTCAAATTATTAATAGAAGTAGTAGATCTATGAAAATATATATCATGCTTTCGAGTAACTTAACAAGAGGCAGTGGTAGTTTTTTCAAAGGATAAAAACACACACACAAAATGAATTCGAGAGAGGGAAGAACTTTAGAATGAGAGCTTGAAAGAGATGTCTTAAGGATGGAACCTAGATTGTTAAAATCATGAAGCAAGACAAAAACATATTGTTGAAGATTAAAAACCACAATTTTTTTTTTTTTAAAAGAAACAGCTTCAATTAATTATGATATTGTTCATGAAAAACGAGGCAATACAATATCATATGATTCATATGATTCATATCCTTTGCGTAAATTAAACATTTATCTGATCTCTCTGTTTATTTAATGCACAAAAGAGGAGAAAAAAAAAAAAAAAACTTTTTTCAAATCCAAGAAATCTGGAGATCCTTTAGGCCTTATAGTTCGATTTTCTTCCTGTTTTTTCTGAGAAAATTAAAAAGAAACAGTGCAAAGAATCGTCATGGAATTCCATCGGTTTCAGCCGCTTGTTCTTTCTGTCTCCGCCGTCTTGGGTCGTCGGAATTTGGCAGAAGTTTCATGTTTCCGATCAACGCTTCAGATTCCGGTGCTCTAGTTTTCTTCATTTTCCTGCAAAATCAAGGTTCTTACTATCTTACATTACTGTTTTTTTGTTTTCTTTTCACCAATGTCGTTTATTTATTTTTGTTTTTTGTTTCTCTTTTTCTCTTTCCAAATGCTTAGAATGATGGTTTAAAAAACCGCATTTCATCAAGTAGTTTCACTAAAGCAATGATTTAGTCCTAATATTTTTCTCACTTAGTTTTAAATTTGTGGCATTTGAGTATGTGAAGTTTATGACAGTTTATGGCATTTGAGTAATGTTTACCTGAAAACATGAAATTTACCTTTTTGGTTCAATGATTTTGGGTTTAGTAGTTATTTTGGTCCATAGCTTTCATTCGGTTTATCTGGGAAAGAGGCCAGGATATGGGCATGGAGTTGATTGAATTGATGATCGCCGAAGTTGGTGGAGGTGGTAAACTAGAGCTGTCAGTTGACAATGGTGGTCGGAGGTGGCAGTGGTGGTTGAAGTTGACTGGCAAAGGGCAGTGATAGTCACCATGGACAAGGCCATGGGAGTGGAAGTGAGGTAGATGCATGACTATTGACTAACAAGGGATCCACCATCAAACACACTTTAATTTTTTAAAAAATTAGATATAACTATTTCAATCAACTTATTTTATAAAGTTGTATTTTCAAAAATCTATTTTGATAGTAAGATTCTAATACTAATCCAACTATGTTTATTTTGGGAATTAATTAATGGATCATGAAAGAGTATCTATTTTAGCTAAAATAGGATTTGGTCAATTTTCTGTCATTTTTAATGTGACCAAGCAAATCTATATGAACCTTAGTTAGATTTCATTAGTGGATTACTGAATCAGCAGATTGATGGAAAATACATGACAAAGATTTTTTCAATCTACTACCCTTTTGTCTGAAATAACCAATTATAACTTTAAATAATATTGTTTCTCATTCCAAACTCTCAACTAAAACTAAGAGATATTGCTGATAATTAACTCGATATTAATTGACATCATAGATGTTTTTTAGAATACAAACTTCGTACCGCCTCACCTTGGTTAGAAGTGAGAATGATCCACAATTTGAAAATAAGAACACTGTATTTCTTCCTGTTACCTTCTACCGTCTTTTTTTATTTTAGATATAATTTACACAAATTTAGGTGTGAAATAATGGACAATATCATATCATTATAGAACACGTGAAAGATATCGTACTATTTAAAATATTTGAATTTTTTTTGTACATTAGATTCATTGTCTTTGCATTTGGTTATATATTTTTAAAATTTGAGATAGTAAACCTTTTGAGTCAGATTCTGTCTTTTACTAGCCAATAACATTGCTTTTGGTTTTGAGTAGAGAATGTTTGTAAAGAGAGAGTGAGAAGAAACAAAAAGAAAAAAACAATCAAAGTAATCAATGAGATGATGAAAAGAATACATTTTTTTAGCAATATTTGTTTGTTTCTACTTGTATTATCGATCCAAACCCCTTTATTTAAGTCTATCTGATCTGTTCCAAGTTTTATTCATTAGCTAGGATTAGGACGATCCGACAAGTACACACGAAACAGACTGATGATCGGAAAGGCGATGAAGCACTTGTTCTTAAAGTTCAATGAACTAACAAAGTCACTAACTCCTAAGAAATGGAGAAACTCTGAGAATGCTTCTGTTGTAAATGGAAGAGAAGCTGCAGAAGCAATGGCAAAGTCTGCAAAGAAGAAGGATCTGATCATCCATGGTTCCGGGAGTATAAATATCGATGGTTCGAGCAATTTTGTCTCGAGTTTTTCAAAGAGGGGTGAGAAAGGAATCAATCAGGACTGCTGCATTGTGTGGGAGGTATGCAAATATAGCTGATGGACAATAACTTTTTCTTCATGATTGTTGCTTGAAATAAAAGTTCAAAAATGAAGAAGTACAAAAAGATCATGTTAAATATATTTGCTGTTATGAAATTGAAGATATTAGATTTCATATTACAAAGGCACCTCTAAGTTAGATAATTGATTTGTAGAAAAAACTTGTTTTGATGATAGGAATTTGGGTGTCAAAAAGATGTGATATTTTGTGGGGTTTTTGATGGCCATGGACCATGGGGCCATTTTGTTGCAAAAGAGGTTAGAGAGTCAATGCCAATTGCTCTACTTTGCAACTGGGAAGAAGCACTTGTTCAAACTTCTCTTCACCCACATTTGGAACTCAACTCAACAAAAACAAATCTACACTTCAATTTGTTGGAGCGTTCCTATATAGAAGCATGTTCTGTGGTCGATCAAGAACTTGAGCGACATCCAAAAATCGACACATTTCATAGCGGAACAACGGCCCTTTCCATTGTTCGACAAGTAATGCTATATTGTTTATGTTTTGTCTCTTCTATATAATTTCCAATGTTCATTTTCTTAACTTGTGTTTATTTAGGATGATACAATTGTTATTGCAAACCTTGGCGACTCTCGAGCTGTGTTGGCTACAACTTCTAGTGATGGAAATTCAATGTTGTCACCAATTCAGCTCACTATCGATTTCAAGCCAAATCTACCTCGTTCGTTCCTTTCTTTGTATACAAAATGAGGATTGAAAATATGAAGAGTATATAAAAAGCTCTAAGATTTTTTTGTTATTTGTTATATTTCAGAAGAGGCTGAGAGGATAACACAATGCAATGGGAGGGTTTTTTGCTTGCAAGATGAACCAGGGACTCAACGTCTTTGGTTGCCGAATGGGAAAATGTCAGGGCTATCAATATCGAGATCGTTTGGCAATTTCTGCTTTAAGCATTTTGGACTTATTTCCATGCCTGATGTAACACAAAGAAGTGTAACCAACAAAGACTTATTTGTTATACTTGCAACTGATGGGGTTAGCCTCCTCACACTTGTTTTCTCATTCTTAACTCAAAATCAAACTCTTTCTTAAGCAGGGTTTGTTCTTATATGATAATACGATCCTAGTCCTAGTAATAATGTCAAATGCTTCATCTATATATTTCTATCAGATATGGGATGTGGTCTCGAATCAAGAAGCTGTGTAGATCGTACATTCGACGATAGATCGAAAAAAGTCTGCTCGACGATTGGTTGATTATGCAACTTGTGCATGGAAGCGAAAGAGGCCTGGAATTGCAGCGGATGACATGTCAGTAATTGTCCTTTACCTCCATTCTTCACCCTTGCATCAATAATCTTTTGGTATATTGTAGCACCAATGTAAAAACCAAAAAAGAACATCAATGTTGATGTATGCTCATTCTTTAGGTTACTTATTACTGCAAAATGTTAACGTAAAAATGACATGTAGTTTTAATCATATCACATTGATGATCAACGCATTTTGAATCGTTCAAATTAGATGTGAGACTTGATAAGACGGTGACATTGAAACTCAAAACATTTTTTAGATGCATGTTAATTATTTATCCCTAATCGACTAACAAATGTAGGCTTAGGTGCAATATACACACATAGACAAAGGTAAAAATCTAACCAACAACAACCAGCCTCAAGCCAATGGTGGAAGGATCACACTCAGCTTGGAACCAAATGATTAGAAGCACATCAATTTAGTAAATACTACTAGCTAAGATGATGAATAGTTGTAACACCTATATTATATTATTTATGTCCAACAAATTTCTAAACTAACATTTTTGACTTAGTGGGACATCGTAACTTGATCCTTAATGATACAAATTTCAATTTCAAACCCAAAAGCTTAAGCTGGATATGTGCTATATTTACAAATATTTTATCAGTATGTTATATTTTACGATCGTGTAGTTAGTATCAACACCGACCACACACGCATGTAATTCTTCTTCTAAACGATCATGATACGCGATTGTGTAGAAAATGATACAAGATCGTGTATTTCTTTTTAAAGATGAAAAAATGCTTCAAATCTAAACGACCATGTTAACCATGTTAAACGGCCGTTTAGATCATATATACACGATCGTATAATTCTTTTTAAACGATGGAAAATGGATTTCAAATCTGAACGATTATGTTGACTATGCGAAACGATCATGTTGACTAGGTAAGCAATCGTTTAGATCATATCAAATGAGATATTTAAACGATCTTAATATTTTTGAAAGAGAAGATGAAGAAAGAAAAAAGAAAAAAGATAAAAGATAAAAGATAAAAGATAAAAGATAAATAAAAATATAAGCAAGAAAATTTGAAAAAGGAGTTAAAGAAATCTCAAATAATGAAGAAATGAAAGTGACGAATGGTCCGCAGTATAAAAACAAAGTCCTAGATATTTTGGTCTTATGTTAGGTTATATCAATGAAATTAACCATTTTATTATGGAAAAATAATTATGGGCTTTATTTTTCTGAATGGGCCTCGTATTTTTATTTGAGAAGAGCAGTGGGCCTATTTATTCGAAGCCCAAACCCAATGAATACTCAAAAAACCCTAATCTATTGTTCTTTCCCAGAGCTAACAGAGAACGGCCACTTCTTCACTTTGCTCTCTCAGGTAATCTTCCTTCTCCTTCCTCTCTGCTGTTGGCTGTCTCTTCTTCTTTTCCGGTAGGACTTCGTTTTCGTAGACTTGTGTGTTGCCATGCCTTATATTGTCAGTTGTGGAAGGATTTTTGAATTATTAGGCGAGCGAGAACGTAAGTTTTGATTATTTAGAGATCGAAAATGGAAACTGTGGAACTTCTTCGCTGTTTGTCGCATTATTAGGTCAACAGTTCTATTCATTAAGGCGGTTTAGATTCTGGAATTCTTGTGTTAATTTTGGATGTATATTCCTTAATGTATTGGTTTTTTTTTTTTTTTTTTGTGTTAATTTGGATTATGATATGCTTATGTGAATGAAACAAATAGAATGGTTAAGTAAGTAGAATAAAGGGACTTAATTTGATTGTTCTTAACATTGTAATGTAAGTATTTGTCTGAGTTTATTGCCTGATCGGTAACTTTCGATAATACTCGAGTTTTTTCTCCATAAACGGTGTTTCTGAAGCCATGATGGTATGCAGTTTACAAATTTTAACTATATCTTTATTCATTTAAACTTCAAAACCATAGATGTGGTGAATCTATTGAGACTCTCGCGGACACACCAGAACAAAAATAATGATAAAGAACAGAAAATATTTGTAGAATGTGGATTTTTTTTTTTTTTTGGTCTGAACTTCTATGTTGAATTATTCATTCTCTTATATTTTGTTCATTTGGTTTACATCTTGATGTTGATTCTTCCTGGGACAGGCAATTTGCTGCTGACTTGCTGCCGTCGGCCAATTCCTGAATTTTGAAGATGGTAACTGTTTCTTGCTTGAAGTGATTTTGATGTGTTCCTTCTGATAATGTTCATATGTTTGGGAACAATTATATAATTGTTAAAGTCGATTTTATCATACTTAAAATCACTTCGAAGCACATCTTTAATCATTTGAAGTTAATTTAATGGTTAATTTTACACCTTTAAATGTCATTTTCATATCATGAAAGTTGAGTTTGAATAATTAAAAACATGTGTCAAAAGTGATTTTAAGAATGACAAAAGTGATTTTAACCATTTTAGAGTCACACATTTGATTGAGTTCTGTTTTGGGAGATAGTTTCTTACGATGTGAGTTTTTTTTTACGTCTGCAGCCGTCTCACAAGACTTTCAGAATCAAGAAGAAGTTGGCCAAGAAGATGAGACAAAACAGGCCTATTCCTCACTGGATTCGGTTGAGGACAGACAACACCATCAGGTCTTTTCAACACTCCTGTTCCGTCTTTAATACTCTTTTGTTCTTCTCGTTTTAAATTTAACGTCTTATTTTGGGATGTATTCTTCAGGTATAATGCTAAGCGAAGGCACTGGCGCCGCACTAAGCTTGGATTTTAAGGCGTTTATCGTGTGGTTCGCTCTTCATCCTGTTATGAACCTATTTATGTTATATGTTGATTGTGGAGAAGACAAAAGGATAACGAGCTAGATATTTGAATTTTTTGCTCTTAGTTTAAGAACTTATTGAAAAGAAACTTACGAGAATCTTTAGATGTACGTCTGTGTTCAATTTATATCTGGAGTAATTTTGCATTCTTAAGTTAATATTGGTTTTGGGGCTTATTCTTCTTAGCTGAGTATGGAGTTATTTTATTTATTCTGGTTTAATTGTTCAAATATATATGGGGCTAAGATGAGTTTTGTGTTGATTTATAAATAGTTTTTCTGATGCATGTATGATTTATAAGTGAAAGGGATGGCATATTTGAACCAATTTTTTTCTAGTCTAACCAAAAATCCCTTTCGAGCACCACCTCGGCTCAAAGTGTAGGTCTGGTGCCTTGCCTTGGCTCGAAGTTACTAAAACCTAAATGCAAATTTTTTTAGCTTGGACTTTGAATTGGTGAATTTATTTAGATTTGAAAACCAATAAAACAATTGATTTTTTAAGAAAAAAGTAACCTAGAACAACTAACAAATGTTTGTTAGATCGATTGAACTATTAACTTAGAACTCCTAAAGTAGATTCCTTTTTCAATCTAAACCCTATCTAATATTGCTCCTTCACATGTAATTAAGTAATTCAGCACATCAATAAGACCTAAAATTTGTTCTCTCAATCAAGATTAAAAACGGTAATAATAATTAATTCAAATCGATTGAAGGTTGCTTTGACTAATCCCACTATTTTACAGCCCTCTAGAACTCCTATGTCATATTTTTCGGTATTGACTTCAAGCATCAAACAATATTGATTTATCATGACACTTTGTGCGATTTATGTTCAAAGTATTGTATCATTATATTCTCTATTACTAATAGTTAATTTGATAAACATGGGGTAAGTGGTTTGGGTTGGTGGGCTTTCTTAAAACACGATCAAACCTAATTTTATTGTTAGAAAAATAACTCAAGTTTTACCAATACGTAAACCAAAACGTCAATATGAACTTAGCTTACCAATATGAAACAATTTTTTTACTTAAAAAAGGTTTAAAAAAAATAATAATAATAATAAATAAGCAGTTGTGTTTGTAAAAAAAATGATTGAGAAATTTCCTTTGGTCCCTACTGGTGGAAACATTTGAAAAAGAAAAAGAGAATTATTTTATAATTTAAGAAATATATATTTTAAAATTCAAAACTAACAAAAATGTAATTTTGTTTTCTCTAAATAAATTAGGAATCAAAAAGCCTAAAACCCTCCTACACTGATCGAATCGTCGCTTCCATTTCTGCTCTTTCACATTCAACATGAACTCAGTCGCAATGAGATTCCTCAACCATTTCAGAACTCCTTCTTCAAATTTTCCCACATCTTCATTCGGTATCTCTCTTTCTCTCTGTCTCACTTTGTTATTTAAGGTCTATCTTCTTTCTATTATTACGAGTTGCTTTCGGTTCAGAGCTGAAGGAATTTCTCAAAGGAAATTTGTTTATGTTTTTTTTTTGTTTTTTTAATTTTTTATTTGAGTGGCCCAACCAAGAATTTGGCTGTTTTGTGTATTGGGTTTGTTTATCTCAGTGCAATATGTGTGCTGAAGTGATGGCTTGGATAATTATTCAACGTTTGCTTGTAGTGGCAAGTACGCAAACAAGCTCGAAGTTTTGGTTATCGACCGGTGCTTCTGAAGGTGACAACGATGTTGAGAAGAACGATGGAGAAGAAGATGATTATGATGCGTTTTCTAATGAATTACAGCCCCAGGGTGTTGATCCCACTCGAGGTTGGGGATATCGAGGCGTACATAAGGTATCTCATTCTTGTCTACAGATGTGTTTCATTTTTAAAAGTTGCGATTTGGAATTTTGTAGGCTGGGAATTTTACCCAATAAGTTATCTTTCTGTTCTTGTGATGATACTTTGTTTTTTTGGTGATAGTTTTATTTTTTTCAAATTCACAAACTATCCAAAATAAACGAAACAGCTCCCTTTTTTTTTCTTTTTGTTCTTAGAAAATGTGCCTAGTGACGATCTTACTTGGGTAAGATCTGTTCTATAGGCTGTACAGCGGTGTTTAGTTCTAAGAAAATGTGCCTGGTGACTTGCCTTCTTTTGCTGATAAGTAGGAAATCTGGCCTCTTGCGTACTCTGCATATTTTAGAAAGAATAAGAAGCGGGGGTAGCAATTAAGTGAGTAAGTTTTGTGAGCAAGGGCAAGAACAGAAAACTTAGGTGGCTAGAGCTTGAATTTTGAAGTCTGATGTAAGAGAGTAGGAATAACGAATATATGTGTTATATATTGTAAAATTCCAGGTGAGCAAGTAGGACGAGTAGTTTCTTAGCTAGGGAAAGTCTTGTAATTGAGTCTTAAGAGGAATTATAGGCAACAAGCAGAGTGAGTGTAGGAGAAACTCGCCTCTGGAACTTCAATTGTTCTGGAATCTGTCCCCGATAGTGAAAGAGTTATTCTCACATGATAATTGGATTCATAATCTGCGATTTGTAGACAAATTAGACTGCTTAATTAACCTTACAAGAAAGCCTAACTAATCAGCTAATATAACTAAGTTTCTTATAGGGCTGGGTAGGGTACCTTGTGTCTCTTGGGTTATCTACTCTCATCTTTTGTGGAATATAACCTTCTCTGTTTGTGATTCAAAAAGAAAAACAAAATAAACAAAAACACAATTGAATATGTCAGCCAAGAGTTTCCTCTCTTTGGCAATTGATCAAACATCTTCTGTAGAGGATATATCGAAGTCTGTGGTATATATCCCATCCCAACTAAGCAAAAGAAGTTATTTTGATTCAGGTGATAAGATTATTGGAAAACGAGGGAAAAACAAGGGAAATCATTTCTTTTCATATTTGTTATTCTTCCGCAGGGAAAGAAGGGGTCAGTAATCCCCAATATGATGTCTTATTCTGCTTTACAATGTGATCAAATGTTCACAGGCAATAATTTGTGGAAGGGTTGGGCAAGCCCCTGTGCAGAAGATCTTGAGAAATGGGCGGACGATAACAATCTTTACCGTTGGAACAGGAGGGATGTATGACCAACGAATTTTTTATGGAAGAGATCTGCCGAAGCCTGCTCAGTGGCATCGTATTGCTGTGCATAATGAACTACTTGGTGCTTATGCAGTTCAAAAACTTTGTAGAAAGTATGATTTGAACCTCTCATGATAACTGATTTGACTGTATAATTTCACTGACAATCTGTGGACTTTCAGCGCGTCGGTTTATGTTGAGGGTGACATTGAGACCAGAGTCTACAATGACAGCATCAATGGTGAAGTGAAAAATATTCCAGAAATATGTGTTCGACGCGATGGTATTGCAACACATACTATTATCTTTTTATGTCCTTTTCAATTTTATTTGGAACTAGTTGAACACTTAATTAATACGAAGTTGTCATTTGTTAACTTCTCTGCTTTCTACATCTACTTCATTATTTCTTAAATGTCATTTTAAGCACATATTAAAGGGTATTCTTTGATGTTCATAATCGTAAGGTTAAATTATTATATTAATTGCTGTCATTTGTACTTAGACCTTTTATTTAAAAACGAACTCCATCTTTTTAATAAAGTTTAGTTTTATTCTTCAATAGAGAGAGAAAGGGAGATGAAATTTTGCCCCCCCCCCCCCCCCACTCCCCAACATTTCCACTGCCCTACAGCTTACAATATTTCCTCCCCTGATCAACAATGATGAATTCAAGACAGCTCTCGACGAAAATCGAGAATAAATTTTTTACTTGTCAGTTCAATAGAAATAGCAAAGGGAGGGTGATCCGCATATCTGAAACTCATCTTAATAAGTCCTACACACTTTTAAGAGAGGAAATTATAATCGTCTAGTTGATAAACTCCTTGGAGGAGGTTCTGCAAGCCCCGAAGCCCCAAAAGTTCTTCCTAAACACGTTCTGCAACGGTGGGTTTATATAGATTCAAAAAATGACTAACAAGAGAGGGAGCTTTCTTGGGTTATCGAAGGTGTTGAAATCGGGGAAAAAAAGGAAACCTTGTCGTTCCTTCTAGTATTGACTTGAATGGATTGGAACGCTTCAGCAGTCTGTTGATCGACTTTATGAACGGTGAAGTTGAAACTAGGGCCCTTCATTCCGAGAAGAGAAAAAACCAAAAGCCTGCCTAGGACCCAGTTCATTAACTCCTCCTCAATCTCTTCTTCCTCTGCGGCTGTCTCAACTTGAAAAGGTTTCAAGCTCGACATTTCGTCATCCCGACGAGGGGATCAGAAACCAAGGAAAAAGGAAGGTCAGAAAGATTTGTTGGGAGGACACTCTGATTGTCACCAAACGTGACTTCCATGATGACTGAAGTAAAATTTTGGAAGTTCTCTAAATGCAGATGCAACGCCCCTTTACCATTAGTTTGTTTCATCCTAACAAAGTGTTGCTCAAATGCCCTGACTCGACTTTGGCGAGACTCCTCATGTTGAATATGGGGTGGGATACTTATGGCCCCTTAACGCTGAAATTGGAAAAATGGGACCCAAAAAAACATGAGAGAATGTTGGTTGTATCTTCATACGGAGGATGGATCAAATGGATCAAACTAAGGAATTTCTCTATGCATTTATGGAATGAGGAGGTGTTCAAGGCGATTGGTGACATGTTTGGTAGATTTATTGATTACTCTAAGGAAAACTCGAGTCTCATTGAATGCCTTGAAGTGGCCATTAAAGGAAATTATTGTGGTTTTATTCCTGTTGAATTCGAGCTAATAGATGGTACTGAAAACTTCCTTGTACAAGTCGTGACCTTTCAGGACACCAATCTTCTCATAGACAAAGTTGTCGGAATCCATGGCTCTTTCTCGTTGGAGCAAGCTGAGAGATTCTTCAAAGGTAAACTTGATAGATATCTAGCACGTGGAGAGGACGAACTCAAAGTTGACAGTCAATGTGACAGTCCCCTAGCTTGGTTCGTACGGCGACAAAGCAGTCCGAAAAGAGTCATCCTTTTCTCCAAGATAAGGTAGACGTACATGGAGTTGGTTCAAATTTGGCACCCGAACCACTCTTAACGGGCTCGATCAATGATATGGCCATTCTCATATTAAAAGGAAAGGTATTGCTATGGAAGACTATATTGATCAAAGGCCCATTTCCTATGATGTTCCCCTGGCTCCTGGTATCATTATTAGAGAAAAGGCCCAAATCCCTTGTACAGACCCATTTATCCAAAAGGTCACTAAGCCCAAAAAAATAAAAGCGTGATTTTCTCTACAAGTCAAAGTGACCGTCCTTCGGTACTGATTCCTATCTCAATTCGCTCCTTAGCTGAAGACGAGTTAAATTCCGATTTCTCTATTTCAAGCCTCGATAGCTTCATATGAGAAAACAAATTTGCTCATTTAGAAAATGATGATCCGCTCCACACTACTGATTTTTCCACCGAAGTTCAAATTCTTTTTCAAGATGATGGTTCTAATGATAGAAACAATGATGGGGTCACCAGTTGATGGTAGTTGAGGGAAACACTGATCTTCCTCTGCCTAATGAAGAGGCGATTGGAATTAAGAGTGCTACGTAGTTGGAACCAACAACCTCTCTATAAAATCCTTTTTCGTTGAGTAAGGAAATGGTTTCGGCATTTCTTAAGTATAACTTGTGCATTTGGGCGGTGCCTAGGAAAGGGAAGGCTCAGAGAAAGGGTGGGGGCCTCCTCGAATAATAAAAAGCTCACTAGAGAAATTAAAGCTTTGCTTGGTAGCTGGGAAGGGAAGCTCAAGCAACCAAAGATAGTACTTCCCAGGGCTTCGATGGTGGTCCATGTTAATCTTATCTTGGAATGTAGGGGTCTTAATGCTCGCCTCAAAAGAGTGGTTGTGAAAGATTTGTTAGTGAAGTTTAATTCGGATGTTGTTATTCTCCAGGAATCTAAGGTTAAGCGTTGTTGACAATAATTTGGTGAAGTTTGTTTGGAGTAGCAATCATATTAGGTGGGCTGCTTTAGAGGCTCTTCAGGTGGTATTCTTCTCATGTGGAAAGAGGATTCGATCATGGTGATTGACTCTATACAAGGTCAGTTCACTATCTCTATTCTTTGAAAAACTAATGCTGGCTTTTCTGGATGGATCACATGCGTGTATGGTCCCTCGTCTTATAGGCATGGAAACCAGTTTTGGCGAGAGCTTTTTGGTTTATATGGCCTCTCTAGTGAGTGTTGGTGCATTGGGGGAGACTTCAATGTGGTGAGATGGGTTAATGAGAAGAACTCGACAATCGTTCTACTACAAGTATGAACACTTTTAACGGCTTGATTGAGGAGATGGATATAGTTGATATTCCCCTCTGAAATGGTCTGTTCTTGTGGTCCAGATTAGTGCTCAGACTGGCTGCCTCAAAACTTGACAGATTTTTTCTTTCCAAGCCTTGGGTTGATTTCTTTAGAGAAGTTAGGGTGGATAGACTTCCGTGTACCACCCGTGATCACTTCCCAATTCTCCTAAAGTTAGGGATGCAGTCCCGGGGTCCTACTCCCTTCAGATTTGAAAATGTTTGGTTGGATCATCATCTTTTCCTCGAAAATATTGAGAATTGGTGGGGCAGTATGATAGTTGATGGCTGACCAATCTACTCTTTCATGGAGAAATTAAGAGGCTTGAAGGTTTTATTGAAGGAGTGGAACAAGGAAACTTCTGGCAATATCTTTAGATTTGCTTGAAGAGTTTGGTCCCTTCAATGAGACTAATGCGGTGGAAACAGAAGAGTATAGAGGTGCCTTGCTTGATCTTATTGTTATGGAGTAAAGAATGTGGGTTCATAAATGTAAAATTCAATGGTGAGGGGAGGAGAACTCAAGCTTCTTCCACAGGTGGGTTTCGGCCTGTACAAGTAAGAGTTTAATCTCGTCTATTGGGAACAATTCGGGTTAGGTCCTAGTCACGAACAATGCGGGTTAATGATGCTGGTAGTTTCACTACGAAGTCTACCTTTCTTAAATTAACCAAATGACCCTCAACCATCACTGCACCACTTGTTCGTTACATTTGGAAGGCTAAAATTCTAAAAAAGGTGAAGTTCTTCTAATGGTTGCTCGCCTATAGAAGTCTTTATTGCAAGTAGAGACAAACACACAAATTTACGTGGAAGTCCAGTACAGGGAGAAAAACCACGGTGCTGAAAATCTTATTATTTTCTAATAATTCATAAGGGTACAAAGGGGGAAATTTATAGGCAACACGAGCCTAATTAAAAAAATAAAAAATTAGGGCAAAGTAAATCTTAACTACCCATGGGCTTTCATCATGACCTAAGTCCATTATTTCTAAGAATCTTAACACTCAAGAGAAACTTTACAAAAAATTACAGTACATTACGCCCAGTCCCTCGATGTGCTTCCTTTGCGTCAAAGATGAGGAAACCTTGGACTACTTATTTTTGCATTGTATCTTTACTAGAAAAACTTGGAATACTCTCTTCAAAATCTTTAATATGGAGATTTGTCTTCCTAGTAAGATTGATAGTTGGATGCTTGAAGGGGGCAACAGCAGAGGCTTTAGTCCGAAGGGTAACATTTTATGGAGACGTGTTACTCGTTCCCTCTTGTGGTGTATTTGGAAAGAGAGGAATAGTAGAATCTTTGTAGACAACTATAATTCTTTTGATTCTTTTTGGACGGTGAACACAGCGTCTTGGTGGAGTACGAATTACATCAAACACTTTTGTAATTACAGTTTTTCTATGATTTTCAACAATTGGAAGACCCTTATTCTTTAGTTTTTATTTGGGAGGGCCCTCTTACCCCTTGTCCTTAGGCTGTTCTCTTTTGTTCTTTGAACATGTTAGTTTCTTATAAAAAAAAAAGAAAAAAAGAATACTTTCCTTTTATTTTGTTTGATTTTCCAAAATGTCTTTAGTATAACAAAAAGTTGACAGTTACTTTACATGACACATTTTCCTTGGACATTAGCACATTTTCTTTGAATGTGAATCATGTGACAGAGAAGTGATGAGTTGTTGTCTAAAGATGGTATCAAGTAAGAAAAAAACTACCAGCATGTGGTAAACTCATAAGCATCTTGAAATACTGACCCAACAAATTGTAAAAAAAAAAAAGAGCCATAAAGACAGAAATGATAATTTATCCTCTAACCGTAATACGATACGAACAGAAAATTATTTACAACCAAGCACAGATAATACTATTGTTACATGTTGGTTCAAATGTCTTCCGTAAAACATACGATTTGGGACTCCTTTTAACTGCCATGCTTCATTTTTGCAGGGACGCTTCGCCTTTTAAAACCAGGAGAAAGTGCCAGCAATATTTCTCTAGACGATTTAAGTGAGTTTTCCTGTCAACATTTTGTTTATTTGATCACTAACCATGGTAACAATGCAGTGCATGAAAACTTTTTCATTCTCTCTCAATCTGAGGTGTTTTTTTTTTCCTTATGTTTTTTGTCTGACAGAAGAAGGGTTGTTTTCGAACAAGACATAACTATCATGATTTCCAAGAACCTCAGTCAGTTGAAGTTTGTGTAGGGGCCAGAAAGAGATGCTGTTTCAAAGATTGAGCTATGGTTGAGTACTGAACCACCAATCCCTTGTAATCTCTTTCATGTAATTGATTATTAACATTGTAGCATTTTTTTCTTCAAGGCTTTAAGCCACTTTTGTGTTGGATTGGTAAGGGATTTTATAGTTCTCTGGAGATGTCACTGCTTCATCCCTTTAATCTTCTTTACATGCACTCTAACAATGAAAGGCATCATAACTTGAAATCCACAGATTAGACATAGTTCAATAGTCTTTCACAAGTTTGTTCAGTAATCATTTCATTTTTATTTTTTTAAGTTTTTAAAAAGTCTTGTTAATATATATATATTTTTTAGTTTTCAAATTCGACAAACAAATTTAAATTTTTTAATAACAAACCAAACAAGAAAATTGGTGATTACAATTTAATTTCAGAAAACTAAGACCCAATAGCAATCAATTCTAAACTACTCTTTACTGTCTGAAGCCCACAGCCTTTTGAAGAAAATAAACATGTGAATGGCAGCAAAAAGCTACTGAAAATTTCCTTTGGGGAAAATTGCAAATGTCATTTCGATGATAAAATTCATATTCGTTGTTTAATTTTTGAAATAGCTCATTTTAAAAACTCTAAAATTTTACTATAAAACAGTTTTTATCAAAAGTGTTTAGCTATAGATGTCATTTTTTTTTTTTGGTAAAACATTTATTTGTTTAATCAAACCAAACACATTCTTGAAGTAATATCTATGGAAATTGAAGCAAATGATGAGGGTAAAGTAGAAACAGATTATGAAAGAATGCTAAGATGACAATTGGAACGGTCAAAACAAATCTACAAATTTACTCTAAAGAATTGAAGTTGT
Source organism: Cucumis hystrix (assembly GCA_025688845.1). Lineage (NCBI taxonomy): Eukaryota > Viridiplantae > Streptophyta > Magnoliopsida > Cucurbitales > Cucurbitaceae > Cucumis > Cucumis hystrix. The sequence goes on along the minus strand of CM046890.1, from coordinate 17,747,872 downwards.
TAGCAATGAAACAGTCAGAAATTGTCTGATATCCAAAGTTTGTGTATCTTGTCAGTCAGTCAGTCCAACAGCTGATGAGCAAGAAAACCAAATGAAAAACCAAACTTTTTAGAAGTCTCCAAAACATCTTTTCTTCTACCAACTCTTTCTTTTATCTCAACCTCATTTTCTTACACACATCTGTAATAATCACCACAAGGGAAGGACAAAAAAAAAAAAAAAAAAAAAAAAAAAAAAAAAAAAAAAAAAAAAAAAGGAAAAAGAGAAAAAAAACAACCATGCTCACACTGCCAGATGAAGTAAAAAAAAATTATATCAAGTTATCAACATATACTATGTTACGGGATAGATTACTAAACGGTTATTGTCGGTTTTATTGGCCTTTTTCCTTCCATGGCGTCTTTCTTTTTTCGACAAGTTGCACAGAGGAATGGACCTTCCCATGGCTTCGATGATGGTGAAAAGAAAGGTCCTGAGTTCATCGACAAATTTTCGTTTGGGGGTTGATCGGCTTGACAGACTGCACATTTGAAGATCCCTGAGTTTGGATCTGAAGGAAAATCTTTGCCTAGCCTGCATTTCCATTGAGAAAGGGAGAAAGTTCAAGAACAAGTGATAGTCAACATTGTTGAGTCACTTTCAGATGTAAGTTACAATATTACTACAGAATAAGGGCAGCTTTTCCATTACAATAATAAGTTAGGCAGATTTAGAAAGAAAAAAATCAATAATGAAAAAGAAAATCAAATGTGTTTGGTTAATTATAGTATGACATATCAACAATGAAGAACGTGTGAAAAGTTATGAAGAATAAACAGTCTTGGTCAAATTCCACGTGTGATAATAAAATAAACTTCTTTTGCTAGTTGGTTAATTCAAGTATGATATATAACAAACAATGAGAACGATCCTAGTAAAACATCTTTCAGGCACCATTCGATGCTTCAAGAACAAAAGTAAACATTAATTCAAAGACTAGCCTAAAGAAAAAGCATCAGTCATACCTTTCAGCAAGCATAGCAGAACCTTCTTCAAACAATTCCTCTACAACACCAACAGCTGAAAGTTTGTTAGCAGATTTACCCAAAGAGTTTGGATATTTCTTCCCAAAGAATGAGGTGAGCACATTTTGCTTCTTCCTTGGAGTTGATGGTAATAAAATAGGTTGCTCAGATGGGATAATATCAACAACTAAGCAAGTTGTATCATCCTTCAACCCCCTTGACCGTAAAGCTTCCTACAATGTGTTGTGCACAGATCAAAATTGACAGGATTGAAAAGAAATGGACTTCCAACACTGAACACAGCTTGAGGCTCCTTTTTATTATAGATGCATCACATAAGCCTCAACTCAAAAACAAAAGAATAAAAAAAATGAAGTAACGTTAACATTTAAGTCTAAAAAGTATCCCAGAAAAAGTTCACTTTCTTAAATAAGTATTCTAAACATCAAATTCAAAATCTTAATTATTACCACTAATCGGATGACTTGTGCTTTTAAGCTTTATAATCATTGTTTTCCTAAGTCTTATTGGTAAACGTAGCAACAAGCTATAAACTACCAACTTATGGTGCAGTATATTAAATCTTTGAGAATTATGACAAATTGGTATTTGATTTTATAGTCATTTCACGAGTAAAGACAATAAGGCTTGGTGCATTCTCTTGGAGGTGTAAACGCTTCATAATAGAGATCTAATCCCACTATGACATAAAGACGGAAGAATAAGTAAAAAAGGCCATAACTTTTTTGGCCTGGCACAAGAAGTAAGCCTCAAAAGCTCTGCAGGTAAAATGGATTGTTGAAAACTAGAACCTACCTTCACAACCAGCTTGGCAGCAAGCTCTGCAGGTAATCCCCGGCAAGACTTTGCAGCCATTTCAGACGATAATGCATCCCAAATACCATCAGAAGCAATAATTAGCCTTCCACCAGCATTAGAAAGCTGTATAACCACAGAAGAAAATGATAGCAGAATAGTCAAGGTACATTCTAACTAAGTAGTTAAACAATTACCGATAGATTTAGAAGTCACCTTCACTTGTTTAACATGTGGTATTGGGACGATATATTCTCCTACATCTGTATCACCAATGGACCTAGAGAGACATAAGCCACCAGGCCAGCAGCGAAGAGGACCAACCTAAGAACAGTAGTCGAGGATATAATGATTATAATTTATAATAGTTAAATGTAAGACTAGAAAAAGAGGTGATGTATAAAATTATACCTCATTCCCGCCAAAAACATTGAGCCTCCCAACCTCACCACCACTTGCAGTTACACGTTCCCTCTCTTCCTCATTTTCCTCCAGCCTATGATCAACTGTCAATAGAGAAACAACACCCCCTTGGGTGTCTAATATGCACCGTGAATCTCCCACAGAAGCAACAGTAACAGTCCACCCGTCAATCACAACAAATGTAACAGTAGTCCCAGAAGTTTCCCCTACAATTAAGATTAAATGGAACATATGGACACAGCAAACAAGGGCATTGTTTATTCTGGAAGAACTACAAGAAGGAAATCGATGATAGTAAACATGTCACAGTACCTTTCTGCTGAAACTCTATGTCAGTTTTAACAAAACCAGCAACTAGTGCTCGGGGAAGAGCCTGAAGCCATTTTTCTCTATTGGCCCCTTGAGGAATTGCACTTAGGACATTTTCCAATAAATGTTCCTTTGCAAAAATAGCGGCTGAAATGCCATTATGTCCATCAAAAATCTGCAAATAGAAGGTTTGATCAATCTCAATGACAAGACATGATCTTTAAAACCTCAGCAATCCCATTTGAGATGGAAATTTATCCCTTCTAAGACTCATAAATCACAATCACCCATTTCCCCACCAGTAATCGCAAAATCCATGTAGCAAGAAAAGCAACTAAACTATCTGATAACTAAGAACACAATAATGTTTTGAAAGGAAATAATACCGCAAAGACAGAAAATGCAGTGGAAGGGTTCCCAGGAATACGCTGGCAGTCAGGTTTGATCAGAAAGTAGTCCTCTCCTTTCTTAGCCAAAGCAGCCTGTCCATACTTCACAAATGGTTTCTCAACCTTCTCGTTCCTCAACTCGCGACCGATCAAAGTAGCGAGTGGAACGAGAGGGGTCTTTATCCTTGATACTTCTGTCTGACTCATTTCATCCTATGTTTCGACATTTCCAAAAGCACAGCCCAAATTCCTGGTCATTCAAATCAATTAAACAGGTCTTTCAAGAACCCACAAAAAGATTCTTCCGCCAAAACATAATAGCCAACATCTAAACCAAAACACAAACTATTCTCACAAACTACCTGCTAAAAGGACACAATTTCCCACCAGCTGATCTAAATCTTGAGAAACCAATTCAGCAGCATAAATGAACAGTTACCCAAGAATAAACAGAAACAAAAACTAACCCAAAACAAAAAAATGCACAACAACAAGTGCATCTAAGAACCCAATAAACCCGAAGAAATGCAAACTCACAGAATCAATTCAAACCCCTCTCAAATACCCACTTCTACAAACACAGTATAGAACAAATTGGGGGGGAAAAACGAAAAAGGTTGCTGAGAAAAAAAGAGAAACAACAATGAGGATAGAAATAAAGAAAAATTAAAGGAGGAGAGAGCTCACAGGTGGTACATTTAGTGTCAGTAACAGATCGAGAGAAGGGGATCGGAGAGAGGAGAGTTGTGAAACCCCATTTGAGAAAAAGCTTAAATTTTTGTCCTTGAAATTATCTAATGGTAACAAGGTGGATCGAATGGCGGGGAAAATTCCCAGGGAGAGTTTGTAGAGAGAGAGAGAGATGAAGTGAAAGAGAGAAACCCACAGTTTATTTTCTCTTTTTTTTTTTCTTTTTCTTTTTGGTTGAGTGATTTTGATTGGGAGAGAGATGAAGAGAAGAGAAGAGAAGAGAGACGCGGAAAGGTGGGGTTGGAGTCGGAGATGAGATTTTTGGGCAATGTCTTTGATAATGACTTTCTTTTTCCTAATTCCTATTATACCCTTTCTCTTTCCCTATTTGCTAAAACACCCCTTCCTTTCTCCATATTTCTCATCTTTTTTAAATTTTCCTTTTTATTATCTCAAATTTCAACTAAATTAATTGGCTTTTTAAAAGCTATTTTTTTTCCACCTTTTAAATTATAATCAAATTGTGGGGATGTTTTTTGGTTTCATTGAAGCACTTTTTTTCTTTCTCTTCTATGTTTCTTCCATCTAAATTATCTTATTGTTATTTGATTCTATCCTACTTCTTGTTTTTGCAAAATACTCCTTCCTCTTTTCTCTTTTAAGTTGCACCGTACAATATTGATATGTACGGACGTGTGAAACTAAAGTGTGAGTAGCCGAGTTACACCATTAATTTATCGACAGAGAACCTAGGATGAAACCAGTTAGATGGATCTCTAATATCATTCATGTATTATTTTTAAAGCTGCTTCAATCCCAAACTAAACCTTAGTTGTACATTGTTTTGATTTTTAAAATAATTGTTGATAACGATTTTGTCAAAAAGTAAAATGTAAAATGCAACAAATTTATGTTTTATCTTAAATAAAACATTGATTATAGTGTTTTATATTATATTTGTTATAAAAAAAATTTGATAATTCATATTTTAAAACAAAGGACATGTATTTTTTTTCATAAAATTTGGGTCTATTTTCTATTTGGTCTCTAGGTCTCAAAATGGTACAATGATCTCATTTTAAGTTGTTTGGATTCTTTCTTTGTTATATATATTCAAATCTTGTTGTTACACAAATGTAATAATAATACTAAAGTAAGTTGAAAAATCAATTGCTTGATTGATGGAATTTGAATAATAATGTATATTCTTCATGTACAGTTGGGATCTAATTCTAGTTTTTTCATATCATTTGACTTTTTATCAATCTATTTTATAGTTAAATATTGTTCATATTTGTACTTTTTTTCTTTTCTTTTTAGTTTTTAAAGAGAGATTTTGGTAGACAAAGATTAGGTAGAAAAAGGTAAGAAATGAAATTTTGGTTTTGGTTTTGGTTTTGGTTTTGGTTTTGGTGCCTTTCTAAAAGTTAAAAAATGGTCGAGTGTTGGTTGGAAAATCATGTTTAAAATAGTTTCATGTTATTAATTTGTTAAATCTATTAAAACACATCTAATTCAACTTCTTTTTCATAAAATTTTGTTTGTAATCATGGCATAGAAAAAATATGATAAAACAGTAAAAAAAACAACAACAATAGATGGGACGAACTCACAGGATACAACGTACAGAACAATAAGTAGAGAGAATAGAAACACAGAACATTATTAACTCGGTACATCTGGAGGTTCTTGACCTGAGATTAGAGATTTTATTTATTTGATATATAAATCATAATCAACACATTATGGTTCTTAGTACATAAGTCTCACACTAAACTTCTTCACTCAGTACTATCAGTGATACAATACTATAACAAGTAACACCATCACTAATCTATTTCAAAGATATATTTGGCTAACCAAAACCTCATCCTTAATCAGTTTATCATACTACATAAGCTTGAACTAATTCTGATATCGTAATCTCAGTCTAAACGATATAACCAATACAAGTATCAGCAACAAATCACATTATTGAGAGAGGACTTACACACTTTGGGTTCTATGAAACTGACTGTTCAATAGCAAAGTCGTTTCTCACAAAACTATTTTCTTACATAGCAACAACATCTCTCTCGATCTTGCATAATGAACATACAGAATAATGTCCATACACATGCATAATAATCCCATCGACAAATCCTCACTAAAAAAGAAATAATCTTTTTCAAAATATAGAACCAAATAAAATATTTTTCCCATCATAATATTCTTCACAAACTTTACTGAAACAAACGTTTTAACCATGACAACCAAGAAGACAAAACTCAATAAATAAAATATCCACGGGCCCACAAATATTCTAACAAAAAAAATTTGTATTTTCAACTTTTCATGTTAATTTTATCTTATATTTATATTAGTTCCGTAGAACTAACTTTAAATATTTATTCTAATAATGATAAAAATAATTGTACTTTTATCGATTTAAACTTAGTTTATTATATATAACAAAGATCAACGGTTTAATTTTACAACTCGTGGCTGTTATAGAAATAATTGTTTTTCCATATTCTATCATGAAGTTTAGATTCTTAAAAATATTTTATGACTTAATACATATGTAAGACCAAAACATATGAATTATATAACCTATATGGTAATAGAAAAATATCCAATGTTATTTATTAAGAAAAGTCACAAAAAAATTAATTGCCTAGAAATTAGAATATAACATGTAAAAAGTATATTTCTTTATGCATAAAAAATGAGTATGGAACAATAATATATATTATATCATACTATATTATATTATATATGAGCACAGAAGATTTGACTTTAATTGGTAGTTGGTTAATAAAATCATAAAATATAGGTAATGCCAACAATTAGCATTATGTATAACTTTTCATCAATGATTCTCTGTTCATCAATTGCTTCAAAAGTCCATTCCTTATCATATTTTATATTTATATATTAAAATATCATTCGGTTCTCCCTTCATAATCGATTTACAATTTTCTAAAATGTTGGTAATATATATTAAATTTCGATTCTAGTTGCTTTATTTGCAACAATTTCATACTTTTAAATCTATTTGAACTACAGTTACAAACTTTAGTCACTTGAAAAATATAGGAATCATAACATAGAGAATAATTTCTAATATCTATAGAGACTATTTTTTTAGTTCAACAATTGTAGAAGTACGTAGGAATATCAAATCATCGATGTTTGAGATAATATATAATTGATATCTTTTATATCTATTGAACTATGCTTAAGTTGATACAAATAATTGTTTTACTTTTTTCATTTATCGACTTGGTTAGCTAGTTATGCATATATTAAAGCTCAACCGAGATGAGTATATGTACGAGTTATAAAATCCTATGTGTCTAGGGTTTGGGGGGGACTCTTTATAATCACTCTTTCTCCAACTTTTGGTCCCCTGAACAATTTGCTATATATGATCATGATATTGCAAGTAAATGCCAAAATGCAAGCACTTTTACGATGGTGACTCTATCTATTGAAGGATATTGTAGAAGCTTCAATTTTATAATCATATCATAATTTTAATCATCACATAATTTCTTCAATATATATATATATATATATATTCAATCCCTCAATTTTATTTAGGTCAATAAACTTGTTTTCGGTTATTATAATTTTTCTTTTTATTTTACTTTGCATGTAATAAGTCTTTGAACAGTTGTTTTCTTGTGATTATCAAATTTACTAAGAAAAATGTGAAATTTTATGAATTTATGAGTATCTAACATAATCTCTTATTTAAAAATTTTTGTGGTTTGAAGGATTCATAGATGTTGAAGAAATATTATAATGAAGACATTCTTGTTGAAGATTGTGGGGGGAGAAAAAACCAAATCCTCAATGATGAACATTCGAAAGAGTATTTGAAAAGGAATACTAAATTTTGATAACTATATTATATTTTTCTTAATTACGTACCTAATAAAATGATTGTATACCCAAGAATAATGTAGTGAAGGACTCAAAAAGTTGAATTAAAAATATTTTATGATAATGATGATGTATTATTGTTAAGCATTCAATAAAATATATATAATTCAATCTCATAAAAGAGTAATTAAGAAACTACAATGTCCACCTCATATCTCTTACAAACACAAGAAAGTAAAGAGATGAGTTTGTTTAGTTGAACAACTACAAGAGTAAACAGTTTGTGCGATAGAGAGAGAAAAAGAAAAAAATCCAAAGTGTATTGGTAAAGGAATCTGAAAATAATAATAATAATAATAATAAAAGAGAATAGGTGTTGTTGGTATGCTGTCTGTTTATTAATATGAAAAGAAAAAAAAAAGAAGAAGAAGAAGAAGAGGGAGGAGGGAGTGACGTGGCCACGTGGTGGATGTGGGACCCAGATAGGGGACTCAATTAAAAGGGGTCACCCTATACGTTCCCTCCTCCAGCTGGACAGCTCTATTTCTCCGCTCAATGCCAAGTGGACCTTTGCTGTTCCTTTCCTTCCCTTTCTTTTCTTAATCTCACATTCTCACCTCTCCTCTTCCTTTCCTCCTTTCTTATAACTATTTACCATTCATATGTTACAATTAATAACATATTCCTTCTTCGGGGGATTGATTCGTGTTTCATTATAAGCTCATTAACAAATAGCCACAAAATATAAAGATGGTGAGATTTGAGCCTCAACCAACAATGTTTAGCTAATCTTATTTTGGCCTAAAAAATATTATTGAGTTGTATATCGAATGTGATATATCTTTCTTATTTTTTTTTTAGCATAATTAGAGTAAGCAATTTGAACAAATCCTATAGTTACTACTACACTATGTCAATCGAGTTATATATGCACTTTGATAAATATATATTTTTATTTATAACTATATATGATTTCAATAAATAGATATGAAACCATCTTTTTTTATTCACGTCTCTTATATTTGATCACATGTTAAACAATCTAACTACCTAATCAATCTTCCCATCAACGATACTAATTAGAATGTTTCGATATTAATAAAACTAAAGAGGACAATTTGAACAAAAACTCAACTCAACTAGTAAAAATCATTAGTAACTTTTTTTCACTCTCAAGAAGAAGGGTGCAAACACAAAATACATTTGATTCTTCTTTTTCTTCTCAACTTGGAACTTCCTTGTGTCACATTTTTGAAATTACAAAATTCAAAGGACCAATTATATGAACAAATTTGATTGTACAAGCAGGAACCCCATATTTCACCATACATTTGAAGATTCAATAGAAAAAAGAAAAAAACTTAGGCAACTTGAAAGCTGTTGCCTACTTAACAGAGAAACTCTCTCTTTCTCTCACTCTCACTCTCTCTTTCTATATACAACAATAAATAGATACAAAAAACGGATAACAAAAATGAGGAAGAATCAATTCATGAACAAACTCCATCCCAACAATTCTCATTTAGTATTTGCTACCCTTCCTCTTCCCCCCCTCAACTGAAACGGCCTGTTTCCCCGTCTTAGGCGCCGGTTGGGCAATTCCAGCTTGCGGTTTCCGTGAAGGCGAAGGAATCAATGATGGAATGAAGCTCCTAGTTTACAAAAATATTCAAATATATCAACCTATGTGCATGACAAAAGTCATGCTTGACTTTTAAATAACAAAATGTTATGATATAAGTAGTAATAACAAACCACTTTGGGATTTGCTTCTACATTCCTAACAGTGTTTTAAAGTGCTTTTCCCTAATGAACACTTGAATCAAACAAACAACTGTATGAGTGCTTGACTTTAACCAAAGTTATTATAAATCACTTCTAAACATGATAATTTCAAGTTGAAAGTTCTTTTCCACATCAGCTAATTCTTTTTAAGACTGCATAGAAAGAGAAAAATAATCTTCTATGTCGACCAAAGAGCAGGAAGGAATGTAGAGATTGATTGATTACCTGATTTCTGGGCTCTTGGCTGGCTTAGGACTAGCTGCTGGTTTCTTAATCTTTGATCCCAAACCATTTGGAATGCTTGAACCCTTTGGAATTGGAAGGCTTGACTGCCAAATTATTTCTGGCTCTGATGTTTCACTATTTACAGTCTCATGATCATCAGAATCATCAGTGCTGGCCATCTCATACTGATTCCTCTGCACATCAAATTCTTGGTTATCCTTCTTGTTCATTGAAGCATTGTTGAATGAGTTCTCAGGGTAGACCTTTGATGGATCTACAAGAAAATTCTGACCATATGTCTCAGGCAACTTGTTTACATCCCAAGGTCCTGTAATAGTTTCATCTCTTCTAACGATGTCGTTCTTGTTAACCATAGCTTTGTCGTCCCAATCACTCGAAACAGATTCTTTGTCATCTTCTCTTGCATTCACAAGAGTTGCACCCAATGGTGGCCATGGAGAGTTCTTTAATATGTCTCGGGGATCTAAGCTTCTTCTTTTGAGCTTTTGGTTCGCTTGCTTTTGAGCCTGTTAGCAAAAGAGCATGTATGAGCAAAAGATGTGTTTTGGGGACCGACCAAATTTTTTAATAACATCCAAGTGGAAGTGGCTTGAGCTGCATAAATAATGAACTTGAGAATCTCTAGTTTTAGTATAACTTTCATGCTAAATATTTTGTGATCAAGTTAAGTTTCAATACAATTCTTACCTCGGCAGCATTACGGACGTCTTCCAATGAGTTTGTTCTGTTAACAGACATCTCCACAACACTTTTATAGCTAGGAAGTGAAGGGGATGACAAGAATGTTTTCATCCTACTTTTTTCCGGAGTGCTTGATCGAGAATTTTGCTCCGTTTCACCGTCCTTCTTCACTAAGGCTGCCTTTAGGCTAGCTATCTGATAATAAGAAACAAAGTTGACGTAAATATATTAGTAACAGGATGTACCATTACTTTTCGTTTTGGTACTAATCAAAAGCATATAAAAACATGGAACGAAAAGAGCTTTTGAATTGCTTGTGGAAGAAAAAGGCCAACAACTAATGAATCAAGCAGAATTTGCAGTGACAACTGGCGAAAAAGCAAAAAACGAGAGACAAAAAGCATAAAGGTCTTCCAAATCCTATCAACAAAATAACAGACAAAAAAAGTACAAAACCTGTTCCTTGAGCTCTTTCGCATCAGAACTATCTTTGTTAACCCGAGCAGCACCAAGCTCAACAGTTGAGACCCTTTCGGCGAACTTTAAAGTACTCAATGTTTCTCCAAGAGCTTCAGGCTCTGGACTTATGTGAACAAACATGAGTGTCTTTGCTTGACCTCCTGAAAGGATATTGAAGCAAATGTAGTTAGCCAACATATTACAGTGTCAAAAGGGAGTTCATGGTTTTCAAAGTCACACATACCAAGTGAATCTTGGAGCAGTTGTGTGAGTTTACTGTTCCTATAAGGGACGTGTGCATTCCTTAGAGCAAGAGAGGAAATGACATCTCCTAATGCAGAAAGAGATTTGTTGATGTGTTGTGCCTCTTTCAACCTATCTCCTATAACCTCAGACTTGTCTACCCTTTCACTTCCTGCCAAGTCAACAAGATGCATACACCCACGAAGCGTCGCCCCGGATGTCAAATCTTTTCCTTGAACATGAACAGTTAAGCAGCTGCAAATTGTTGCAATATTAGTTAATGCACAATAAGAGGAAACTTGTGACACACTTCATACTAAATTTATTTAAGAAGAGTTTGCTTCATAGTTAATAGCAAAAGTACCTGTGAGAACGACTGCTTCGATCATTCATGGCGGTAGAGCTCACTGCACGATTCTTTTGACCCAGATTCATCAGATTTATAACATCCGACGTTGATGACACGGGAACAAGACATGCTTCTGGTACGTTAATCCCATTTTGCGAACTGTTACGAACTTCCAACGTAATTACCAGTTAAGGACATGCAATACAGAAAGAGCTTCATAATATAAAAGAAAATAAAGAAATACAGAAGGGAAAAGAAAAGGATATCTTCGGTTATTCGAATCTGTCAAAAGGAGATCCCTAATTTGGTCATTGTAAATCTCAAGCATCTGAACAGATATGTCATAGGAAATGGTCTGTTTTCTTTGTTGTGAAAGAATAAACAAATCACTCAATGCCCTGTAGTTTACACCTAAAGTGTCCTCAGTGAGCTCTGTTGGTCCTGACTGGATTTTACAAATGAGATTAATCAGTAGTAGCATCACTAGAAAAAAGCTGTTCAATCACAAAATTTATATAGTTGATGTTTAATTCTCTTACCATGGTGTAGGTTTTTCCTGATCCAGTTTGGCCATAAGCAAATATGCAAACATTATAACCATCGAGCACGGATCGAATCAAAGGTTGAGTATCTGAAAATACTTCCCCTGCATAGAGAGAATGTAGGTGCTCAATACTCATAGTGCAAAAAATTTACATGATACGACCATGAAAAGAATTTGAACCTTGGGTAGCAGAAGGCCCAAATACTTTGTTAAATTTGAATGATTTCCTTCCCTCCTTGCCATATTTCGATGGTGTCATAATGCTCATATTCCCTTCATCTATGCGATCGACAGTAGAAGGTCGATTTGAGTGCCCACCGAGGAATGGTCGAACTCTACAATATACTCTGATATTTCCTGATAGATGAATGCAATATATGAACATTATGAAGAAGTTCACATTACAAAGCTACAAACTTAACCCAATGCAAATACTACCTTTCAGATCTTGGACTTGGTTGTATAGTTTTCGATTTTCTTCAAGAACTCTTCGGTATTCTGAAGCAGCATAAGCCACATTATGCATGCGCTTACCTAATTTAGGCGGGCAGTTAGACTGAGAATACATTTGAAGGTACGAGCTAGAAGAATGATAAAATAATTTAACTTAACTAGTAATTTATACCTAGATTGTTGAATTCCTCTTGGTACTTCATTTGCAAAATCTGCATTCCTACCTTGGTTTCACCAAGAGCATCCTTTAACATCTATAGAAGAAAACCAACTATGAAATTGTATATTCCAGAGTAATTAGCTATTAGCTACTAGCTACTACATTATAGCACCAGCTACCTCAATGTTTCTCTGTTGCTGTTCAAGTAGCATCTGTCTTCTCAAGATTTGGCGTTCTAATTCCTCGTCACGTTGATCATTAGCCTCACAGTTTTCCACTTTTGTTTCAGGGCAACTTTCTGCTTCAGGAAAGCTCTCTGCCTCAAGACAAGTTGTTACCTCTGGACTGTCTTTTGGACTATTTATCTCTTCAACACAACTTGTTGCTTCTGGACTACTTATTTCTTCAGGAGAGCTAGTTGTTTCCTCTTCCATCTTAATCTCTCGAAAACATAACATATGTTAGCATCTCATCCAGCTTAAGAAGAAATGGTCTTCAACTATAAACTTAGTGCCAAAATGTTGTCGTAAGATATATAATTCACAGCTTACCGTTTCATCAGCAGAAGTTATCTGTGGGGGAGATTTATTAGATACAGATTCTGCCACATCTTCTGGACTTGCTTTCATCTATCAAATGGGAAGAATGGAATGTCATAAGAATAGAACAAATAGAGAATATATGGAGATGGAAATTTAAACTAGCTAGCTATGGAGATGGAGTGATTGTTAAATCATCAGCGCTGATGAGTTATAACAAAGGTCTAAGTTTGCTGATCACTAATAAAAATTAGTGTAATCGTAATGGGATTCCATTAGTTGATCAATCATAATGGATTTGAATTACAAACATAATTGAATTGCTTTTGATTGCATTTACTCAGAATTACAAAAACATGTTCATATTTTACTTTTACATTAACCTTTACTATTATCACTTGACCCTAACGGTAATGATAATGATAAAACGTGACAAATTTATAATTCTCATATTGTTACACTAACAGTAATTGTAACGATGACCGAAAAGGTAGTGCACCCTCCATTCCACAATCAGATTGCCTGTTTCGATTACATATTTGAAGGTGGGTCCTACAGTTCATTGTAATTACAAACACACAGATAAACAACAAATAAACATAATCAACTAAGACTCACTTTTCAGATTACCATTGATTGATTACGTTTTACCTGAGGTCAACGTGACCTAAATATAATATTTCACAATATTTTAGCAAAGAACACTTTATCTCATTTGTGGACTTGAAAATTTGGACAAAGACATTAATTTGAATGGAAATGACATTATAAAAATTTGAATATGAAACCTCCTAACTCTGATACCATTTTAAAATCATCATTAGACGCAAAGGATTAAGTTGAGGGGCTATAGGAAATTTACTATTTCATCGATACCTTGACAAGATACATGGATTTAAGTATTCATGATCAAAACAATTCGACGATAAAAGATTGTAGTCAAAACAGAATTCCAGGGGCTAACTCATTCAGTAATCATTCTTGAAATGAAGAGAGAAATCAGCAACAACTAAATACTGATACCTAAAGAAAAACATTGTGAGAAATAGAAAGTATACCATATTGTTATGAGTTGATAGTCGATGCTCAAACTCTTCCATGACTTTACCAATCATACATTCCACAATCTACATATTCATTTTCAAAAAGGAAAGTAGAAAACAAGTTAGGAAATGAAGAGATAAGAAAGAAAACTCAGCTCAACATCTTCATATTTCTAGGAAGAAGATTATAACTTGAGAATTAAAAGGCAAACACATACACTGGGGATTTCGTCAAGCTGTTTATTTGAAAGAAGTTGAGAAAGTAGCATATGTAAGGGACGGGAAGATCCCTGAGCTCGAAATTTGTAAAAGGTCATTAGATGTGTGAAACCAACTCAATCAACAATGTAAGGATATAGGTAGAAACGGAAAGCAAAGAAAAGAAGGATGAAAAGCTCACTAACTGCTTCATTGCTATTATCATTGCTGTTATCACCACTTGAAGACGATTCAAGAGAAAAACTATCACCATTAGATGATGTTTTCGTAAAAGAATTCATGAATGGTTCTGAATTTTTTAGCACCACATTTTTCCGCGATGTCGGTGATTTCGCTGCCCCACCAAATTTCCACATCCCGTTTCCGCCTCCTTGTTTCCAGGTGCTATATGACTTGAGTGCCAAAACAGAATTCACAACCCTTGTAGATTTCCCTCCCTAACATAACCATACACATCAATACAACCAGAAGAGAGATGAATCTGCTTCAAGTTAACGAAAAATGATCCAAAACCACCAAACATACCTGTTCTAGATCAGAGGCTTCAAAAGTTGGCAACCCCATTTCTTCTATGGCCACCAGAAAATTTCTCACATTCTCAAAGTATTGGTATGCAGATAAGGGTGCCCCATCAGGAATAATTACAGAATCACATGGGCCTTCAACAACCTACACAAGAACAGGAATCGAATGACCACACGATAGACGTACTCGCCAAACTTTTCATAAGATGGGAAGAATATTTACATTATTCCAACTTTCTAGATATATATATAATCTTCTGGAACCAATAACTAAGACGGCGTCACAACAAGATGCAATAGTAACAGAATAAGGGGGAAAATGATGAACTATACATACCTTTGAGACTGCTCCAGGTTGAACCTTATTGAGAACATTGCAAAGAATAATTCCACTTCTTAATCCAAGCCTAAATTCCTCTTCAGAAGGCTCAGCTGGCAAGTCTTTACCACCAACAACCCCAACGGTTTTCCTTAGCCACCCGGCCGCTTCATACCTTCTCAAGGCTTCAAAGTAAAATGATGAACATTCAATTTCATTTCCACACCAACCAACCAAATCCAACATTAAACATTACATACATTTATTAATATCCACAGTCAATATGTTAATATGTTTCTCAAAATACATTACAACAACAGAAATGGTAAAAATCAATTAACAAATCACATCATTCAACAGACATTATGTAAAGAAAAGGAGAGCCCAGAAAACAAGAAAACAAAGAACATACAGTCTTCTTCAGACTTCTTCGAAGCCAAATCGATATTACGGGGACGAACACCATGCTGCTGAAGAACATCTTCAACCACAGAAGCAACAGAAAACGGAAAAACTTGCTCTGTCGCCATTACTAAGTACCCTGAAGAACAATCAATCCACAGAAATTCCTAAACTATTCAAAACAATCCCAATTTCCAAGAAAACAAATTGGGTGTTCGAATAGAAATGAAATAGAAAAAAGGTGGAAAGGAGAGCTCAGGAGAAGGGGATTGTTGATCCTGGGTGATGAATCATTGAAAAATTTGAAGAAAAGAGGAAGAGGGAGAGAAAAAATTGGGCTTTTTTTAGCTGGTGGAGTGGTTTATTGTTGTTAAGAAAGGATTATCTCTGTGTTTATCAAAAATCTTTGATGGGTGTTTTCAGTTTTATGTGTTCGTCCAAATTTTGTTGGAGAAAATGAGACCGAAGCTACTTCCGAGCCTCCCGCGAACAAAGATGGCTTAACGGTTTGTGTTCAACGGGTGAGAAATTTTAAAACCAAATATATATATATTTGTATTTGTCCCAATTACTTCTAATTCTTTTTCAATTCACTTTTCTTTTCTTTTTATCATCCAAAATTACCATTTCACCCCTATAACACAAAATCTTACCAACAGAATTGTCGTAAACATTTATAAAATATATCAAAATTGATAACATTATTTAATTATTTTGATTTATTTTACTATATTTAAAAATAGTTTTTTTTTAATTTTTTTTATTTTAAAATTTATATTTGTTTCTTCACAATTTTTTTCATATAAAAAACAAAATTTAAGAATTGTTTTTCTAGGTTTTCTTGACTTCTTTTAATAATAAAAAATAGATGATCAAATTATAAAGAAATTTATAAGCAAAAGTAGAGTTTATGAGCTTAGTTTATTTAAAACTAAAAACTTAAAAAACCAATTATGAAATGTTAGTTTCCTTTTCTCTCTTTTAACATTTCTTTTTATTATTATCACAAACAAAAATCTAAGTTTTTCTCTTTCTTTTGCTATAATTCTTTGGTCCCCAATTGCATACTATTTTCCTTCCTAATTTTAACCTTTAAAAATATTTTAGGTTTTAATAGGAGGTCGAGTATAGCTCTTATCTGTCAAATCAAAAATAGTAGTCTAATTGATATGCAAGTGTTTTAGCAACTACGAAGTTTGAAATATCCTCATTTGATCTATACTTAAAAAGTTGTCGTTATTTCTAATTATTATATTTATGTATTGTGTAGATTATATTCTTTTCTAAATTTGAAACTTATAACCATGACAAATGAAAGAGAAAGAAATTATATTTTTGGTTAACATCTACATGCAATTAGCTTCTATGATGTGGAAATGACAATGTAGATATACATTAAACATCATCAAGTTAAAAGTCGAGAAAATTACCAAAGAAAAAAAAAACGTTCACACGAACATATTTAATTTATATTTTTTAATTGAAAATGAGAAAAGAAAAAGAAAAAGAACTAATATGATGACGAGAAGGAATCTAAAATATCACTTAAGAGAAAAGAGGGAAAATAATTTGTAGTTAGACAGTGTTTCCTATTCTAATTTTGGTGTTGATGTAACAAAAACAAATTGTTATTGGTGTGATCTAATGATTCAAACATCAACTTTTTTTTTAGTTAAATAGTTAAAAGTATCACTATCAAGATTTGGTATCTAAGAGACAATCATGTAAGATTTGGTATTGAAATACTTATCTTATTATAATTTATAATTTGTATATATATAGATCAAAGAAGATTGTATTAAAGTATTGATTTCTCTTTTGGTAGAACAAGTGATAATATAATATATGAATCTTTAGTATTAAGGGAAAAATTGCATGTTAATTATAGTTAAATTAGGATTATTTTGTCAATATAAATATAGTTCAACTGATATAATGTTTGTACTATTTTAACTTTGAAGTTGTTCGATTCTTCCATAATCCTTCTCCTGCTTTAATTATTATAGCTATGTTATTTTTTAATCTTGATTATATTTAAAAAAAATTGTTGACTAAAATATATACTTTTTAAAGAGTAGATAGGATTAATATAATGATTTTGAAAGTAGAGCAATGGTAATGGCAATGAGAACTAAACTTTTTCTAAGTTAAAAAAATTCAATCAAACATTATCTTAGAAAAGAATGTCATTAATTTAAACAATTAACTAATAAATAAAAATTGAGATGGTAATTTTGTTTAAAAAGTTAATAATTAATTAAATTTGGACAAAAGAAGGAGATTATAATTATTTTAGGTTCCTCTTTTCCCTTCATAGGTTACACTCTTTCATTCATTGAACAAAAGCAATTATCAAATGGCTTTTGCTTGAATTCTACACATCATGTGTGTATTTGCTTTTATTGCCTTAAAAAAAATATAAACATATATATTACATCTTTGTTCTTAATATATTTTGTTAATTTGTAGTCTCGATTATTCTTTTATATTGTTCGTGAATCTAAATGTTAAAAATGGTTTTAGCGATAATTACATGACATAATATTTCATCCAAAGAAATAAAAGCTCAAAATTTCTAGTAACTTCCTAAAAGTTTAAAGGTACAAACAAATTTTCGTTTAAATTTCTAACGATTTACTAAGTATTGCAGCTCATCATTTAGCATCAACTGACTTCAATTGTAAACTTTTTTATCAATTTGTTGCACTCCACTTGAATGTGAACGTGATCTATGAGGTAACACAAGTTACATCTTGGTCCATATCATGGTCCATTTCAGTTAAACTTAATTATCAACCACATTTAACCTTCCATCGTGAAGTATATGAACATACAAATTAGGGTTAAGACATATATATTTAAATGAAAAAAAATTAAAGAATGTAAAAGATAGGAAGAAACTTATATTGATTTTGATTTATTTTACATATCTCATTTGTTTAATTGCTTAGAAATTAAGCTTTTAACCTATATATTTTGATACTTTAATTTCTCTCTCTCATGATTAAGCCCACTTAAAATCTTCATTTGTAATTAAGAATGTCATGGCATGCATTAGCTTTGGCCTTGGAGATGCTTTTCAAGAAGTATATGATAATACATATAATATATAGAGGTTCTTTGCAATGGGAATATTTCATCAACTTTTCCCTTGTAAATTTAATTTAATCACCAATTTTCTTTATGTATAGATATGGAAAAATAATGAGAATGAGAAGAAGACCTTTCCATAGGCTCGACGTTTAGCTACAAACAAATCACAACCACAAGAGTTATATAATTGAAGAAAAACTGGTCGATTGAAAGTTGTTGAAACTTTCGATCAAACCAAATGGTAGTTTCATATTCTCACACCAATCTAGGAGTATTAGCGTAGTAACGGGATTAAACCACAGAGATATGATTGATTTTTTTCTAAAAGAACCACTTGTTGCAAGGTAACCAATTTGATTTAACTAATTACGTTACTATCAACATGAGTATAGTTCAACCGATCTAGTGCTTATAATATATATATATACACTGCAAAGTCATGTATTTTAGATTCTTCCCACGCCCCACGTATTATTAAAATAAACATTGATTTAATTATTAAGTAAGCGTGAGTATAAAAAATGATTTTATACTTTATATATCAAAACAATTATAATTACTAGTTTCATTATATATCTATTAGAGGTAACAAAACATAAATATTAACCATCATAAATCATGATAGATGTGGTTCAAAGTTTAAAATTGACTGATATATGTTTGAAAATGAGACTAGGAAAGAAAGTTATAATTGTCAAAATGAGCTTAGCTTAATCGATAAAATATAATTCTAAATGTTTTTTTAATGTATATAGTTTTGGTTTTTTTTTTCCAAATTTTTTAATCTTTGGTCTTATCCTCTAAAAATAAGGTTAATTATTTTTCTTAAAACCATATTTAAACCACATTGAAGATTTTCATGATGACTCAAAGATTCATATACAATAAAATTTTATATGTATATGTGTGTGTACATATATATATATACATATATAAACTCACCTTTTGATATGATATAATCATTCAATTTGTCAACCACATATGAAAAAAGGTATAATCATCTTTGCAATTATTTAGTAAATCTTTTATGGGTAATTTTTGTATGAAATTAAATAAATAAAAAAGGGTTGATCCTAATTAAAATCTAAGGAAAAGAAACAAATGAAATAAAGAATCATCTCAATAATTAGACCTAGTGCTTAACTCTCATTCTTATTTCATCCTTTTAATTAAAACTTTTTAAAACACATATTTTTATTCTTACATAACATGTTATGCATATACTAATTAATCTATCTATTTGGTTAAAAAAAAAAAAAAAAGAACCAACTAATCTATGTTGTTAATAAATAAACTATATAATCAAAGAAATATAAATTCAAACATGATGAGTCAATATAATAATTAAAAATGTGCACAAAAAGTAAAAACAAATAGAAAATAAATAAATAAACATAAAGGGTAATAAGGTCAATTACAAAACCAAAGCTTCCCTCCAAGCTGAGTGTTCAAAAACGCGCGACTTTTGGTTCGGAACCAAAGCAGATAGGTTCGGTAACCGTAATTTATTTTCACATATATATATATATTTAAAAATATACGATTCCGGCCGGCAAGGTAAGTCTAGAGGAAGAAGATGTAAGAGCCGCCGCCCCCCCGCCGGCCGGCTGGCCGGCCTACCTATGAAAAATGTTTGGAAAAGCTTTCCTATTCAATAATTCTCATAATAATAACATCCATTGTCCTTCCTTTTCTAATACACACATCGATGCTTCTAAAGTAAAAGCAAAAATGTTTTTTAAATTCTTAAACTTTGGAAAATCGATCAAACTATTTCCAAAATAAAAAAATTAGAGGTTGTTTTGGTGACTCATCGTGGAATAAGATGCAATGTAATGTAATAGAAAATTCATGTTTTAATTGAGCACTATAGTATAAAATTTATTTTTTTATTATGTTTCAACCGTTTTCAACGACATTCTTTTTCATTGTTTTCATACTCCATGATCTCTCATTTTTGTTTTGTCTTCGAATATTACTAACTCTCTCCAAAACTTATTTGAGTTAAAAGTAAGGAAAAGTTGCATTAGATGACAAAAAAAATTAGTTAAAAACAGTTCATAACACTTTTTTTTCATATTATAAATATGACAAGTAATTAGATATATCATAAGGCTATTTGTTTTTAAATTTGATATTTTTGTAATTTATAAAATGTAGTGATATGAGTCCTATTATCACAAATTTTTTTACTATTTTTACAAATGCATCTTAAAGTAATCATGATTGCATTATAGTCTAGCGCTCCAAACACCTCTTAAAGTAACGTGATATTTTAAACAAAACTTTTTTAGAAGTAAAATTATCGTTTTACGATGTGCAAAAGATTTCTCTCTACTTTGTCACATCACCTATCAACATGAAGAGTGAATTAACATTTGATTGTATCTAAAAAAACCATTCATGAAACATAAAAGCAATAATGTAAATAAAATATAAATAATGGAGGCATGTTAAGTGGTTTAATAATTTAAAAGGATTAATTTGGCAAGTCAATTAAAAAGAAGTTAATTAATTAGATATTTTTTTGGCGGTATCCCATGAACAAGAACTTTAACTTTATTAGATTCCATCATGCCAAATTAATAACTTTTGACCAATTAAATATATTCTATATTCTATACCTCACTCATTTTCTAAAGGGAAAATTTATATAGAAATTAATAATTATTTCAATTTTGTTAAGGATATAATTTAATTTCTTATCTACTAATCAAATAATTGTGCTTAATTAAGGAAATGCATGCACCCTAATAATTAATAAATATGAATTTTGATCATTTTATATCAATATTATTATAATTAACTTTTCTTTTCCTATATATATGAAAATTCATATATAAAATGAGTATACTTTTACAAAGGGCAATTAATTTATAAGTTGGGTGAAGCCTTCTTTTGGGTGTGGTTAATTATAAGATTAAGATGAGAAGAAGACCCTTAGCTTCTTAATCCTTTCCATAATAAGAAAACTTGATTAAACTAAAGCCATATTGTAGGGCACTCTACCCTTAATTAAATCAAGAGGATATACACCTTTTAATTTCTTTTATTTTATAAAAAGCCACATGCCCCATATGCTTAGAAAAGCTAAGTTAATTTTTTAGAAACCCTACCCTCAAAAGTGTAGGACATACTATACCCTAAATTCTTAATTAATTAAAATGCTAAAAGTATATTGTCCAAGACTTTTGAGAGACATAGAGATTCTTTGTTATATTAATGTGTGTGGACATTGAGAAATAATAAGATTGTGTGTGTTGAGGGAAAAATTGCCTTTATATTAAACAATTTTTATTTTTATTATATACAATAAACTTTTTTTTTTTATATCAAAAGGGTTTGCAATCTATATAATAAATTGGTCTTTTGAATGAATAAATATATTCACTTAATCAACTAATACACATCTAGGATATTACACTAAATCATAAAAAGTACGTAAAATAATTGCATGAGACTTTACATTTTCGAACTCAATTATTTCATGATCAAAATCACTTTTAAATTGATAGCTAAAGAGGAAGACGGTTTATCGTGATGTGGTTAATTTATAACATAGGATAACCATACATTATATTATATCTTCGATAAGCCAATAAATATTTAATTGTAATTCCTAATTAGAAAATGTGATGAGACTTTGGATTATGAAAGAATGGAAGATTTAAGGAATGAAAATGAGAGAGAGACTTGTAATTGATAAAGAGTTGGGTTAACAAAACTCCATAACATATATTGCTACCAATAATGGCTGGTCTAGCTACCTTTGACCAACCCAATTTAATCATTTATTCATACAAATATATATCTTTTTCTTTTTACTAAAATATAATATTTTTTTGGTCCCCTAACGTTTCATTTTATTTTAATCAAATTAAGTATAAAAGATGTAAATGTTTGTTCCAGTATGTATCCATGTATATCAATTATTATATTACAAATTTGGTGTCATATTTGTGGTCTGAATCATATCGAAAGTATATATCACTTTGTTTGTAACTACGTACTTCAATTTAAATAGTTTTAATGGAACAAATTAAAGGGATATAAGATGTGTGATTGTCCTTTCAACATGTCTCTACCATTAGATATAATGATGTTTAATACATATGGATTTCGATTTAAACCTATACCTGAAAGGACAGGAAAAATTCATTATATGTAAACACACTTAGACTTTTTTATTAGTATTGTAATGTAGAATGAGAGATGTGATTATATGTTCAAAATATATCTCTACAACGTAAGATCTACATGAAAGAATAGATGTAATTGTTTGTTCAAATATACTTTCATTATTGTTATTAAATTGTTATATACTTCATATTTATGGTCCAAATCACACTTATACACAAAAGAATAATACATCACCACTTCAATGTATATGAATAGTTGTAATGAAAGGATTAAATACAAATCATCACTAAAAAAATTGTAAGAAAAAATTCTTCCTTATATATATATAAAAGTATAGATTAAAGACAATATTTAAACTAGCTACATAGTTTTAGTTTAAAGGATCACTTTTAATCTATAATTATTTAAAAAACTTAAAGAAACAATATGAATTATCTTTAAAAAAAATTAAAAAAAAATGTTGATATATATAATTAATAATGAAAAAAAGGCAAGGCATATGATGGCATATGTTGTGGTTTATGAAGGTCAATTATGGCTCATTTCTTTCACATATTCATCACATACCTTTACTATTCACACATAGATTAGGGTTGTCTTCATCTTTATCACCATCCAAAACCCTACTTTTTCTTTCTTTCATTACTATACTTATTAACCCAAAACCCTTTGCTTTTCACTTTGGTATTAACCCAACATTATAATACCCTTTTTCAAGAACATTTATAAGTTCACTCCTTTCAATATATAGTTAAAAATATTCTTTATTTGATAACCATTAAACACATATTGTGAAAGATATTAGGTAGAAGGTTACAAAAGACCCATATACCTTGTACCTAATTAATAATATATATATTGATTGATTCATCTCTATAGGTATGGGTTACCATATACATCTATCCATCTAATAGGGATTTCATTGTATTAACAAGTGCTTTAGAGGCTCATGATTTTCTATTATTTCCTTATTAAATTCTTCCAATACTTTGGATAAATCAAAGCAAGAAAATCATTTGGGCCAAGAGATATTTTCAAGGGCTTGATTAGTTGTTTAAAGCCCTTTACACATGAAAATTTTCAACAATTGGGTTTTAGCTATTGAAAAATTTGGTTCCACATGGTCCATAATTTGTTTAATAGCATCCTCATCAATTTGAGACTTTTTAGTTCATCAAAATAAAAGACACATTATTTCTATCAAACTAATGTGTATATATGATGATATGCTATGTCTATTTTCTCTAATATGGACCTTATTCTAGGGGTGGGAATAGTCTTGCATTTCCCAATACTATAGGCATAAATGAAATGGATTAGTATGTGTTGCACATATATTGATGGGTCTTTTGGATAATGGGGGTAGGTTTTAAAAAAAATTGGGAAAATGAGGTGAGTTTTAAAATATTTAGATAAATGGGGTTTTTTTTTTGTCTTTAGTGAGTTTCATCTTTCTCTCCTACCCTTTCCTCTTTTTTTTTTTTTTTTTTTTTTTTTTTTTTTTTTTATTGAATGTCATGCAAATGGATGATTTTGATTGTTGGTAATAATAATAATAATAAACAAATATTTTATTTTATTTTAATATTATTATAATTATTCATAATTCATGAAAACATTATAATTGTTTAATTTATTTATAAAATATTTTATTTTAAAGTCTATAAAAAGAAGAAGTAGTCTTTTAAAAAATACAAAAAAAAAAAGTAAACATATCTTTTTATAACGTTATTTTTATTAATTTGAATGCTACATGAATGAAAATATTATTAATAGGTCATCTGGTATTGGTTCATTTTTAGGTTATTTTTAGGTTCGTTTTCCTAAATAAAACAAACTAATAAAATATTTACGGCTCAATTAACAAAATGAAAAAGACCATGAAGTTGGTCATCTTTTTTAATATTCTAGATTTGCTCCTTCCTTTACATTGTTTTTCATCTCCTCCCCCGCTATTTTTTTTTTCTCTTCTTCTTCAATTTTTTTAATTTTTTTTAACTGTTATTTGGTTTAAGATCATGTACCAAATATAAAATATCTATTTTTTTAAAAAAAAGAATTCAAATTTTTATTTGGTTATTTAAGATTGGGTCAAATATAAAAGATCAAGAAAAAATCATTCTCGATAAACAAATCTAAATCGTGTACAAAAATAGCCTTAGATTTAGGCAACAAAATTTAAACAATAAATGTATAAAAAAATCTTGAAAAAAATCGTTTAGATTTAACTACCCAAATTTAAATGATTAAATATATGCAAAAATATATGCAAAAATAGTCAAATCTAAACGATTGTTGGAACAAAAAATAATTAAATCTAAACAATGGTTGAAAAAAATAGTTTTCTATTTTTCTAAATGATCGTGTAGTAAATAATAGACAAATCTAAACAATAATTTAACCTTTTTTCGTTTTTTAAATCGTTATGTTTACTCTCTTTTTTTTTTTTTTTGTATTTTTTAAAAGACTACTTCCTTTTATAGACTTCAAAAAAAAAAAATTTATAAATAAATCAAACAATTATAATTTTTTTCATGAACTATGAATAATTATAATAATATTAAAATAAAATAAAATATTTGTTTATTATTATTATTATTATTATTACCAAGAAGCAAAATCATCCATTTGCATGAAATTCAAAAAAAAAAAAAAAAAAAAAAAAAAAAAAAAAAAAGAGAAAAGGGTAGGAGAGAAACAACTCAGTAAAGACAAAAAAAAGAACTCCATTTACCTAAATATTTTAAAACTCACCCCATTTTTCCAATTTTTTTAAAACTTACCCCCATTATCCAAAAGACCCTATATTGATCGACCCATGCAGTTTCATAGCTAATGCATTAAAAATCTATGTTAAAAAGTAATTTTGCTATATATCATGTACAAATTTAGTTTTGAATTCGATTTAGTATTTGGTTTTTAAATTTTAAATTGCTGTAATTTTTGTACAAGTTTTTGGGTAATTTAAAATTGATTTTTGAATACGAAAATGGCGTGATTTTAACTAATTTAAGGATATATTCGAGAGTGGTTTTAAACAAAAAAAAAATAAAAATCACTTTGAAACGTGTTAGTACTAATCATTATTTTATGCTTGATTTTACACTTTTCACATGATAAAAGATATATGCTTTTGATCAATACTTAAAAATTAATATGTTTTGAAAACGATAAAAATATATTTTTACTATTTCAAATTCTTCCATGATGTTGAATTGCACCATTTAAAAGATGGGTGTAATCTGACGTTATAGTATAAAAAATCGATCAGATGATCAAGAAGTACAAAAAACGTTTGACTTATTGGTTAAGAGTGTATTTTTGGTGTCAATTGAGTTATCATTAACAAACTATAAATTGCATAGGTGAATGTTTTATGATTGTTACCTATAAAAAATTCCAAAATCTAAAATTGAGAACTTAGGGTTGATTGAATCTCCACCAATAAAAACCAAAAGTTTGATCCACATTTTTTATATAAAGAAAAGGATAAATCTTTCTTTAGTTTGGGACCTACAATAATTAGGGCAGGAAGTCCCTATTTTAGTTGATGGGATGTGGAAAAATTTTCCTTCTACTTATACAATTTTGGAACAATGGCTTGTCCTCCTCCAACCAAAAGTTACGACTCATTAAATATGATTTATTCATTTTTCAATTCTAATTAACATGGATAAAAATAAAGTTACATTTAGTGAATATAAAAAATAGTTAAAATATTTATCGTTAAGCTGGCTATTTTTTAAAAATACTTTCAGATTTGTCTTTCTTTTTCATCGTCTTTCTTCTCTTTCTCTTCTACGATTTTTTTTCACTATCGATTTTCTTCTCTTCTTCTGCCATTTTTCTTTCTTCTTCTGCCATTTTTCTCTGTTATTTTTTTAAACTGTTATTTTTTTTTAAACTGTTATTTTTTTTTAAACTGTTATTTGGTTTAAGATCGTGTACCAAATATAAAAGATCAATTTTTTTTCTTTTCAAAATGTTGTTGTTCAATATCGTCTATCAAATATAAAGGATCTTGAAAAAACATAGTTTAGATTTGGCTCCCAAATAAAAATAGTCAAATCTAAACGATCGTGTACCAAATAATCTTTAAAATTAGTTTAGATTTGGGTAGCCAAGTCTAAATGATCAAATCTAAACAATCGTCTACCAAAATATAACTGATCCTCTACCAAATCTAAACGATCGTGTATAAAAAAAATCTTGAAAAAAAATCATTCAGATTTGGTACCAAAATTTAAACGATCCTGTACCAAATGATCCTGTATCAAATATAAACGATCGTGTACTAAAAAATCGTTTAGATTTGGTTATTCTTTGGTACACGATGATTTAATCGTTTAAATTTGAGAAATTCGGATAGCCAAATCTAAGCGATTATTTTCAAATATATTACGCATGTTGAGTGCCAAATTAATCATGGGATATTTTTAGTATTTTTTATTATGGGCATGTGGTTTAGAGTGTAAATATTTTAGGGCTTTGTTATATTTTTTAAAAGAGCCATAAAAATAACTAAATATTTGTATAAAAAAAAAAACTAAACTTTTTGGAAACTAACAAATAATTTTTTCACAATTTTGATTAACTTAAAACTCAACAAATTTATTATAATTAAGTAGCTAGCTATCACATAACACCTAAATTAATTAGATCATTGGATATCATAGAAGGAAATCAAATGATATATATTGTGACATATACTCCAACTTGTTCTTTTATGTTGAGAAGTTGCTTGACTTTGAATTTTAGTATCGACTATCCCCATATATCAATACCAACGTCTATAGAAAGATGAATGTTAAGATGATGTTCACTAATATATTGTACAAACTTATACACCTAATTACATAATTTATTAAACAACATATCAATTATATTACGTGTGGTTTTTTTATAGCATATATCTCTGCCAGTGTGCTTTTGGAAATGATATTCGTTCATTATTATTATTATTATTATCAAAGTGGGCAAGCTAGAATAAATAAATAAAAGGTCAATTCAATTGTATGCTCAGTTCATAGTTAATTGTATGCTTAATTCATAGTTGCTTGTAGTGGTAGGAGTGTAAGACCAATATGAAGAACCTAAAAATCCAGACTACCTAATCCTTATTATATGGGTTGGGTTAGGTTAGTTTAAAATATGAATTGGATTGGGTTGAGAGTTGAAAATTTTGGTTCAATCTAACTCAACCTGAATTAATATATATTTATGGTTATGGTTTATATATATTTTATTATTTATTTAAAAGAAATAGAGTTAGAAGTATTTTGTTAAACGACGATCGTGTAGGAAGTTAAATGATCATATGAAAAGTTAGCCGATCGTGTAAGATCGTTCAAAGTTTAAAAGCTAAAACGATCGCGTAAGAGGGTAAACAATTGTTTAGAAAGCAAAACAATCGTTGGGTTAGGAATAAAAAAAAACAATAACAACTCGACAATCCGTTATTCGTGTTGCCAACCCAACCGACCTGAAAATATGGATTGGATTGAGAATGTCTTTCAATACAACACGTTTATACACTTCTAATTGCTGGAGAGAAGGATTTAAAACTTGGGTAATGTTAATAATAAGAGATGCATGGATGGGAATATGAGTGAATAGTAAGTTAATGTTACATTGTGTTGTTGAATTTAATTTATTAATGTAATGGCAACCAAAGTCTATTAATAATAATGGTGGATTTGGAATTGGTTATATATTTTAGTAAATGGACAATCCTGCCCCCCATGAAACCGGGTTTGTGTTTAGTATTTGACCCGGCCCATGGTTTTGGGTGGCCGTCACGTGCTTCCCTTGCTGTCCTAATAAGACAGATTGATGCCGGTTCATTGTTACCTACATCCATCACTACTCCACCAATGCTTTCATCCGTCCACGTGTCCATTAGATTGTGTTCGTACTAGTTTTAAGGGTTGTGATTTGATTTAGAAAAGAGTGCATTAATTTTAAAGATGGGTAGGCGTGTATTTTAATAAAGCTAGAATCAAAGGTACAGCTAAACTAATACTCTAAAAGCCATAATTCTAAAATTAACAAAAATAATAATATAAAAAGTGATGCTATATTCAATATTCATATACCTACCTAAAAATAATATATATATATGTATGTATCTTCTCTAAATCTATATATTAATATTTATTTTGTATTTAGGTTACTCTACTTTTTTTTAAAAAAAATGTCTAACAAATTGTAAGGTTTTAATATTTTATCAAGAAGAATTTAATTTTTTTTTTGTTTCTAAATGTTTATATCTCATTTAGTAACCATTTCGGTCTAGTTGGTTAATTTTTTTTAAATTAAATTTATTTATTCTCAATGTTTTATAATGGTTTGCATCTTCTTCGATTAAACTATTAGTCAAATTTAAAAAACAAATATAACTTTTTGAAAGTATTTTTTTTTTTAGTTTTTAAATTTTTACTTGATTTTTTTTTAAATCGTTGATATAATGTAAATAAGGAAGGAGAAAAGTTGGAGATGAAAGTAGTGTCTATAATTTTTTTTTTTTAAAAAAAGACAAAAAAGTTTTTTAAAATGATTTTTTTTTTTTTTTTTTTTAATTATGTCTATTTTCTTTCCATTTTTTACAATGATTTGTATAATTTTATTAATTATGATGGTTGAATTCTTAGCCAAATTCTAATAACAAAAATATGCTTTTAAAAGCTACTTTTGTTTAGTTTTTCAAATTTAGCTTGTTTTTTGAGCCATTGATAAAAAGTGAGGAAGAAATTTGATGATAGAAATAATGTGTGTATAATTTAATATTAAAAACAAAAACAAAAGATCAAATGAGTTTAAATTTGTATTAGATGCAAAATTCATATTAAATCATTCAATATATAAGAGGAATATTTTATAAGTTTATAGTTTTAAAAAAAACCTCAACTAAATAACTATATTCAAACAATACCTTATTTTCTAAAAAAAAAAAATATGTCTTTGTTTTCTCACAATTATCTTTCTTAAATAAACATTTGAATTTTATAGCCAAACTTTTTTTTAAAAAAGAACTATTTTTTGTAAGTTTCAAACTAGACTCATATTTTACAAATTAAAGTTCTACGAAATAGATAACAAAAAGAAATTTAAAAAGTAATGTCATGATAATTAAGCTTTATTTTAAAAAATCAAATGGTTATAAAAAAAAGTTATTATTATTATTTTTATGATATATATATATATATTTATATTTATATCATATGTCCTTTATTGTAATTGTACATAGTCTCTAGGATTTAGTTTATTCTCTATATAAATATGTAACATTCCTTTGACTAAACATAATAAGAAATATACTTCCGCTGAATTCGAGATTACATGGTATCAGAGCCATTAGGGTTTCGAATGGCCATTAGCTTCCTCCTCCATTAGGTTTGAGTTTAGATTACCTTCCGCTGACCTTTTGTCGACACCACCCATACCATAAGAAGCCCCACCTCCAGACGCCCAAGTCTGTCTTCACCAATTGCCGGAAAACACCGCGCGTGGCCTTCACGCGCCGCCAGAATTTCCTTAGTCTTCACCCACGGGCCGGCGCGTGAGAGCGCGTGAGACGTCCGATTTGTCCTCCGTCTTCTGGGCTTGTCTCGAACCATTGTTTCTGCTCAGTCTGTACCATTGGGTCTATCAAATAGCATTCGGGTTCGACGAAAACCGAAGGTTACGCTATTAGTTTTAGGTCCTTTTCCAATTTTGCAGCTGTTTGGATTGATTCTCTCTTTGTTTGTGTGGACTACAATCATTGTGACTTCAATATGGCCGACATAAAAAATTTGGTAGTCTCTAAGATCACAGAACATAAGTTAAATGGATCTAATTATTACGATTGGCGTCGAACAATTTTATTTTATTTGAGAAGTACTGATATGGATGATCATATGACCGAAGATCCCCCAGAAGATGCAAAGCAAAAGAAGGATTGGCTTCATGATGATGCCCGTTTATATCTTCAGATCAAAAACTTAATTGAGAGTGAGATAATTGGATTGGTTGATCACTGTGAGTCGGTTAAAGAACTTCTGGAATTTTTAGAATTTCTATATTCAGGTAAAGAGCAAGTGCATAGAATGTTTGAAGTTTGTATGCAATTTTTTCGTGCGGAACAGAAAGCTGAGTCTGTCACCAGCTACTTTATGCGGCTTAAGAAGATCACCGCCGAGCTTGGCTTGTTGTTACCTTTTAGTCCTGATGTTAAAGTTCAACAAGCTCAACAAGAGAAGATGGCTGTCATGATTTTTTTGAATGGACTCTTACCTGAATTTGGAATGGCAAAGACACAGATTCTCTCTGACTCTAAGATTCCATCATTAGATGATGCCTTCACTCGCGTCCTTCGCATTAAAAGCTCTCCGACGGGTGTGTCTATTCCTCAACTCAATAGTGCTCTCTTTAGCAAGAACAATAATCCTCCGGCAACTCAGAGGAATAGTATTGATCATCGAAAACCAGATTCTGTAGAGATTGTTTGTAACTACTATCGTAAGCCAGGCCATATGAAACGTGATTGTCGAAAATTGTTATATAAGAATAGTCAACGATCTCAACGTGATCAGATAGCCTCCACATGTGATATACCAGAGGCTTCTGTTACTATTTCTGCATATGAGTTTGCTAAGTTTCAGAATTACCGAGATTCATTACAAATGTCATCTTCCTCTACTCCGGTTGCATCCACTGTTGCCCCAGGTAATACAAAGTGTCTTCTTACATCATCTACCAAATGGGTCATAGACTCTGGTGCCACAGCTCATATGACAGGTAATTCTCACCTATTTTCTAGACCGTTGTCCCCTGCCCCTTTTCCATCTGTTACATTGGCCGATGGCTCCACATCTTCTGTTCTTGGCTCTGGCACTATTCACCTTACCCCATAATTTTCTCTCTCTTCTGTGTTACATTTGCCTAACTTATCCTTTAATTTAATTTCTACTAGTCAACTTACTCATGACCTCAATTGTGTTGTCATGTTCTTTTCTGGTTATTGCTTGTTTCAGGATCGTGTGACGAAGAAGATTATTGGTAGAGGATATAAGTCGGGAGGCCTTTAACTCTTTGATCATCAAGCGCAAGCTGTGGCGTGTCCTGTCGTTCCCTCTCCTTTTGAAGTCCATTGTCGTTTAGGTCATCCATCTTTGTTCGTGTTGAAGAAACTTTATCCAGAATTTAGGTCTTTGTCCTCTTTAAATTGTGATTCGTGTCAATTTGCTAAATTTCATCGTCTTAGTTCGAGTCCTCGAGTCGATAAACGAGCAATTACTCCATTTGAGTTAGTTCATTCTGATATTTGGGGTCCGTGTCCAGTTGTATCTCAAACAGGATTTGGTTATTTTGTTACTTTTGTTGACGATCATTCTCGTCTAACTTGGTTATATTTAATGAAAAATCGTTCTGAGTTATTATCTCACTTCTGTGCCTTTCATACTGAGATAAAAAAACCAGTTTAATGTCTCTATCAAAACTTTCCGTACTGATAATGCAGGTGAATACTTTTCTCATTCTCTTGGCTCTTACTTGTGTGAACATGGCATTATTCATCAGTCTTCCTGTGCTAACACTCCATCTCAAAATGGTGTTGCAGAACGAAAAAATAGGCATTTACTTGAAACTGGCCGTGCTTTATCGTTTCAAATGCATGTTCCAAAAACCTTTTGGGCGGATGTTGTCTCTACAGCTTGTTTTTTGATTAATAGAATGCCTTCCTCTGTTCTTAATGGTGAGATTCCCTACCGTGTTCTTTTTCTTACCAAGAATTTGTTTCCTATTGCTCCTAAGATATTTGGTTGTGTCTGTTTTGTTCGCGACGTTCGTCCTCATCATACTAAGTTAGATCCCAAATCCTTGAAGTGTATCTTCTTGGGTTACTCACGTGTTCAAAAGGGTTATCGTTGTTATTGTCCTACCCTTAAAAGGTATCTGGTTTCGCCTGATGTTGCATTTTTTGAGGATACACCCTTTACTTCATCACCATCGAGTTCGTGTCAGGGGGAGGATGACAATTTTTTTATATATGAGGTTACCTCTCCCACACCATCCTTGTCTATTGATGTGCCTCCTTCCCGCCCGTTGATTTCTCAAGTCTACTCACGACGACCTCCACCACAACCTTCATACTCATGTCCTTCATCAATGCTTCCTTCATCATGTGATCCGGGGCCAAGTGATGATCTTCCCATTGCTCTTCGCAAAGGTAAACGCAAGTGTACTTACCCCGTTTCTTTCTTTATTTCCTATCACCAGTTATCTTCCTCCACATATGCTTTTATTACGTCTCTTGAGTCCACATCTATTCCTAACTCTGTTCATGAAGCTTTATCTCATCCTGGCTGGCAAAATGCAATGATTGAGGAGATGACTGCTTTAGATGATAATGGTACTTGGGATTTGGTATCTCATCCTGCAGGAAAGAAGGCCATTGGTTGTAAATGGGTGTTTGCTATCAAGATGAATCCTGATGGAACAGTGGCTCGATTGAAAGCTCGCCTTGTTGCCAAAGGTTATGCTCAAATCTATGGAACTGATTATTCAGATACATTCTCTCCAGTTGCCAAATTAACTTCCATTCGCCTATTTCTTTCCATGGTTGCTACCCATAAATGGCCTTTGCATCAACTTGACATTAAGAATGCTTTTCTTCACGGTGATCTTCAAGAGAAAGTTTATATGGAACAACCACCTGGGTTTGTTGCTCAGGGGGAGAGTGATAAAGTATGTCGCCTTCGAAAATCTCTGTATGGTTTAAAACAGAGTCCTCGTGTGTGGTTTGGTAAGTTTAGTCAAGCTCTTGTATGCTTTGGTATGAAGAAGAGTACATCTGATCATTCGGTTTTCTATCGCCGATCTGATAAGGGTATAGTTCTACTAGTTGTATATGTTGATGATATTGTTATTACTGGAAATAATGCATTGGGTATTTCGTCTCTCAAAACTTTTCTTCAGGGTCAGTTTTATACGAAAGATTTGGGCCAATTGAAATATTTTTTGGGTATTGAAGTGATGAGAAGCAAGAAAGGTATTTATTTGTTTCAACGAAAATATGTACTTGATTTGTTGTCTGAGACAGAAAAATTAGGAGCCAAACCAAGTGGCACTCCGATGACGCCAAATCAGCAACTTGTTAAAGAAGGAGAATTATGTAAAGATCCTGAGAGATATAGGAGATTAGTTGGGAAGTTGAACTACTTAACAGTGACTCGACCAGACATTGCTTATTTTGTAAGTGTTGTAAGTCAATTCATGTCTTCCCCTACAGTGGATCATTGGGCTGCAGTAGAGCAGATTTTGTGTTATCTAAAGCTGCTCCTGGACGTGGGATCTTATACAAAGATCATGGACATACGAGAGTTGAATGTTTTTCTGATGCTGATTGGGCGGGGTCTCGTGAGGATAGGAGATCAACTTCTGGATATTGTGTCTTTGTAGGTGGCAACTTAGTATCATGGAAGAGTAAGAAACAAAATGTTGTTTCTCGTTCGAGTGCTGAGTCAGAATATAGAGCTAGGGCACAATCTGTGTGTGAAATAGTATGGATTCACCAACTATTATCTGAGATAGGCTTCAGTATTACCGTGCCAGCTAAATTATGGTGTGATAATCAAGCTGCACTTCATATTGCATCTAATCCAGTATTTCATGAACGAACTAAACATATTGAGGTGGATTGTCACTTCATTCGTGAGAAAATCCAAGATGAGTTGGTGTCCACAGGATATGTGAAGACCGAAGAACAATTGGGAGATATTCTAACTAAAGCTTTAAATGGAGCAAGGATAAGCTATCTGTGCAACAAGCTGGGCATGATCGACATATTTGCTCCAGCTTGAGGGGGAGTGTTATGATATATATATATATTTATATTTATATCATATGTCCTTTATTGTAATTGTACATAGTCTCTAGGGTTTAGTTTATTCTCTATATAAATATGTAACATTCCTTTGACTAAACATAATAAGAAATATACTTCTCTGAATTCGAGATTACAATTATTATTATTTTATTTTACAACATTAAAGATATATTAAACTTCTATAGTATCGTTTGAATTTTAAGTCGATTTCACATAAATTTTAAGAAATATGTCACATTTTTTTCATTGATATTAATTTAACTCTGGCATAGTGTGGGTTTGGTGTTAACATGCGAATGTATTAGAGAGACATATATAGGCCATTTGCTAAAGTAGAGTTTGTTTAGTCCAATAACGTATTAGGAGGATGGAAGTTCAAACATCTAACCCTTTAAATTTGATGAATAACATTAGGGTTAATTAGTGAAGTATACCTTCCTACTAAATTTAGACATTATAGAGTTTGTATTAAAAATAAATAAATACATACATACATATATCAAATGGTTCATGACCATGTACGTGTAGAGTAGAGAAATTTTAAATATAAAATTTGGTTGATGATATATATCTTAAACCAGGATTGATTTTTTTCTTTTCTATATAGCAACTCGGACAGAGGTAGATACTATCCAAATTTTATGTGATTCTTAAGTTGCTTTCAATTTATTTTACAAAGCCATTTGAACCTTTCTCGATGGTTGAATATATCGTTGATGATATTTGTATTATAGGTGTGGGTCTTTTCTATTCTATTCAAGAATTGAAATCAAACTCCTCATGTGTTTGCTTTTTCTTGGATCTCTTAGCTTATTCTTTGCTTTCTAATTTCTTGATCTTTTTTTAGTTTCTAGTTGTAATCTTAAGTAAGAAACTTAGTTCACCTTTCAAGATATTTAGTAGACTTTCTTTTATGGTGATGAATTCTTTTGAGTAAAATCAAAACTCATATGTTCTTAACTTACAAATATAGTATTAAATTTCCTATCGACATTTTTTCATATTTTTCATCTGTTTTAATTTCGTAGATTCACTATCAACAAATATGAGATGTGAATTGATATTTTAGTTGTGTCGTAAAAACATTCATAAAAAATAAATACAAAATGTCATTAATATAATTAATTATAATATAAATAATAGGCATGTTAACTTTGTTTAAAAATCATAAAATATTTGTTTATTAATTTAAATTTTTCCTCAACATGTCAATATTTTTCACGTTTTCATGGGTTCAATATCAACATGAAGGATGAATCACGATATTTTGATGGTATCATGAAATATCTAAGAAACGTAAAAAGTAAACAACAAAATATCATTAATGTAATTTCAATATAACTCTAATAGATATGAATCATGAAATATTTATTTACTAATTTAAATTTTATTTTTAATTTTTTATAATCTTTCTAGAAATATCCATCAATATCGACATTTTATCTATATTTTCATCGAAATTTTCATAAAGTTAATACCTTGATATTTTCGTCGACATCAACATTTTAGACTTTCGTTACAAAACCTATTTTCTAATTCTTAAGAACAAAAATTTACCTTTACAAAAGTTTTTTTTTTTTAATTTTGTTTTTTACGGATTACTAATTCACACACACTTTTATGATTATCGACTTTGTTATCAGGGTAAGAGCACTACCCCCATTTTATAACATATTGCGTTAAGGGCTTATCATATTTTTCCCATGTTTTCACAGTTTGTTGTATTTTTTTAGTGAGATAAATCAAAATTGTGTTAGAGATAGTAATCACGTTAGGGTCTACTGGCTACACATGACTTTCTCTAACATGATACGTTATAAAATGTGTGTTTTTTTCTCATTTTTCTCGCAACTTGTTAATTTTAATTTTTTTTATAGCGAAAAAAGATGTTCATTGTATTAGAGCTATACATTATAAAATTTCATATTTGGGTGTGAGCTGGAATTCAATATTCCCATAATTGGAATAAAATGAAATTTTGGTGAAAAAAGAATACACATTTTGGGTAATGTCATGCGTTTAATATACTTTGAGGAGTTGACACTACTTTTACTATACTTTTAAAACAATTAACATTTACATCCTTTTTCCTTTTCTATAACTATTTATTAAATATTTTATAACTTAAACTTTAATAATTTTGTTATTTGGATATAATAAAATAAATTACAAACATAAGAATATAAATTATATGGGTTTTTAAAAAATATAACAAATCTGTAAAATATATTTACACCGTATAGAATAATTTTGAAAATGAAAAAAGTCGAATAGTCATAATGTGAAATACCAAAAATGCCTCAATCAACACGCGGTTAATCGGTCATATGTCCGTGTGTAATTTTTCTTCTAACGATCATGATGTGCGATCATGTAGTAAATGGTACACGGTCGTGTAGGTAGTATATCAATACCGGTCACACCCGCGGGTGTAATTTTTCTTCTAAACGATCATGATACGCGATCGTGTAGAAAATGATACACGATGGCGTAGTTCATGATACACGATTGTTAGTTCCTGATAAACGATGATTTTGAAAAAGCCCTAATAAACGATCGTGTATCATCATCTACACAATCGTGTGTAGTTTATGATACACGATTGTGTAGTTTATGATACATGATCAAGTAGTTCATGATAAACGATGGTTTTGAAAAACTCTAGTAAATGATCTTGTAGATTATGATACATGATCGTGTAGTTCATAATAAACGATGATTTTCAAAAGCCCTTAGTAAACGATCATGTAATTCATCTCTGTCCACGACACATTGAAAAAAATCATACAAGATTGGTGATTGATAAAAGTATAATGAAAAAGAATAATAATAATTGTAGAACTATGATCATGATTTCAAAAAATATATATAAAATAAAAATTACAGAAGAAGAAGAAAAGGAAAAAATCGATGATGTGCAAAATTCAAAAGCGGGAAGGGTAAACCCGAAATATTTAAAAAAACTACTAGTTTCATGGACTTTTTATTTTGTTATACCAGTTGTAAATATTTTGATGTTATGTTATATTTTTAAAAATTAACTTAAATTATATTAGTTAATTTGAGAAACAATTCTTGTCCATACCCTCCACCTAAGGTTTAAAGTTCAAATAGTCACATACTTCATATTCAATATATATATATATATATATATATATATATATATATATAAGAAAAATTGCATCAGATGACACAAACATTTAGAAAAAAAGCAACTCATAGCACATCTTTTTTGCATATTACAAATATGACAAGTAATTATATATATTAAATGGCTATCTGAGGGCTATCAGTTTTTAAGTTTGTTACTTTTGAAATTTAGAAAATGTAGTGACATGGACTCTATTATCATACAAATTTTTTTGCTATTGTTGCAAACGCCTCTAAAAAAAAGTGATTTTGAAATGAAATTTTCTAAAATTTAAAGTCCAAATAAGTATAACAGTTATTGAACGTATACTCATTCTTCAAAGTCATAGCTTCAAATCTTCATACGCACATGCAACATAGTTTCAATGCTCGAAAGCTATATAACAATGGAGTTCTCCTTTTCATAAGAGATTAGGAAAGAAAATCACCTTGTACTTTTAAAAAAAAATTCAAACTTTTTGCATTCTGATCAAGATTATGTCTTAGTTTTTTTTTTTTCAAGTACAACAACAATGGGGATGAAATAGATGAAAGGTCTCATCTCAATTACTGTTGAGTTAAGCTTACTTTGGCTATCTTAACTAGTTGATATATCCTCAAGTCGACCCAAATTTCAAATTTATATTCTCAAATTTTAAAAAATACATAAAATTATAATTAGACAACGTTTAAATGAAAGCATTCAACACGCAATACACCAAATTCAAGAAAGAAAATGAACCGTTACAACAGTTTTAGTATTTCATTTAACCTCTCGTCTTACAGAATTCAATTTGTTGCTTCAATATGCGAACACGACAAATTCACTTACCAAAAAACGACGCTTTCAACCCGGGAATCGAGAAAACAAAACCGACTATTTGGTCATATTATTTGACATACAAGTTATGGTAAGTACAAAATTTGAGAAGAAAAAGAAAAAGAGCAACTTTATTAATTTTTCTCAATGAAATTTGTATATTGTTCTTCATTTTGGTGAGTTTTAAATTAAATTCCAAAAATGGTAATTTGCCAAAAGCAAAAGAAAAAGAAAAGGGAGGGTAGTTTGGTCATTTAGGAAAGAGAGAAAAACATCCAAAGAGGTGACCATCTCATTGTATAATAAGAAGAGCCCTCAAAGCCTTACTCTCTCACTGTATAATTAATATTTTTGAAAAAAAGAACGATTTTTTTCAAAAAGAAAAAGGAAAAAATATATTTTTGGGAAATCGGAAGACGTTTTCCAATTGTCCGTGGTGTTTCCTGGTGCTTTATTCCTCCTCTCAGGTACCCATCTCTCTTTCTCTCTCATCTTCGTTTCTTTCTTCTTTTTTTTTTTCCGATTTTCTCTCTCTAGGTATGAATTGAAATCTTCCCTTTTCGTTTATGGGTATGTGTAGGATGTTTATGGGTATCTTAAATCTTTGGATTTTGAATCAATTTTGCTGTTTTTGTTTGTTTTTATGATGAAATTTTGTCAATGGGATGAGACCCGTTAGTTAATTTTTGAGAGAAATTGTTGTTGGGTGTTGATTATAGTTTAAACTGGGAATGAATTTTTTGTTCTGTTTTGTTTTTGTTTCAATGTTGTTTTGTTCAGGAATGAAGCAGATCGAGTATGGGGAATCGTTTATAGTTAATGGGGTTGTTTAAATTTCCATATGCAAAATTGGGTGTTTGGCCATTTGACGTGGGAATCATCGAGGGATTGTCAATTTAAGTTTCTCTGTTCGATTTGATTAGGTTTAAATGATGAAGGGTTGGTTTTGTTGAGGAATTTTGATTGTTGTGATTGTGTTTTTGTGTGGACTGAAATTTGTTTTATGTGCGAGGAACAGATGGTAAGGGGAGGGAGAGTCAGTAGTAGGAAAAATTTCAAGAAGAAATTTCGACAAAAAGATAAGGGTACTGATGATTCAGACGAGGATTATGTTGTTTCGAGTGATGACAATGGAGTTTCTGAGCGTTCTGATGAGGATTATTGTTCCTCTTTAGATGAAAATGCATCAGGAGAGGATAATTATGTTGTGGAGGAAGATTTGGAGGAGCAGCAGCAAAAGAAGGTGAGGAAAAGGGTCGGACCAAAGGCTAGGAATGGTTTACATTCACATGAAGCGAGGAAGAAAAATGGAGAAAAGAGGCGAAGATTTAGTTATAAAGAAGAAGAGGATGGTGGGAATGAGGATGATGAGGATTATAGTGTAGATAATGATAATGATTATGAAGAGGAGGAGGAGGAGGAGGAAGAAGAGGAAGAGGAAGATGTTGATGTTGATGTGGAGGTTGAGGACGAGGACGAGGACTTTTTGCTGGAAGAAGAAGATTTTTCAGATGAGGAAGAACCAGTTGTTAGAAAGAGACGAACCAATATGAAACGGGGCCGAATTGGGCTGCGGAAAAATAACGTTGGCAAAGTTTGCAAAAAGAGGAAGCCAAAGGCTGCAAAGAAACCTTCAAGGAATAAGCGGAGGAAGAAGAGTGGTCCACAGACTGTACGAAACTCAGATGATGATGATGATGATTTTTCCGACAATTACCCTACGATGAAGATTACGAGAAGGAAAAGGCCAGTTTCAAAGCGGAAAAGATATGTTGTGCAATCAGATTTAGATGCCCTCCTTTCTGGGTCATCAGATTATGAATATACCATTTCTGAAGAAGAGAGAGAGCAGGTGAGAGAAGCTGAGAGGTTGTGTGGTCAATTGAGAAATCGAACAAGGACTGTACCTTCACCCCCAAGGATTGAGGATGCTGATCTATGCCAGCAGAGAAAAACTCGACCTCCTGTTAGGAAGGGCAAAGAGAAAGTGGAGGCAATCAAGGCCGAGGTGATAAAGCAAGTATGTGGGATATGCCTATCAGAAGAAGATAAGCGGAGAGTTCGGGGAACACTTAATTGTTGTTCCCACTTCTTTTGTTTCTCATGTATTATGGAGTGGGCAAAGGTTGAATCACGATGTCCTTTGTGCAAGCAGAGGTTTCAGACAATCAGTAAACCTGGAAGATCTACAGCTGGAATTGACTTAAGAGAAGTTGTTGTACAGGTTCCCGAACGTGATCAGGTATACTCATAGTTTGCATCTTGTTCTTATTTTCCTACCTGTTGCTTCTATAAATTTCTTATATTTTGCATCCTTCAGGTTTATCAACCATCTGAGGAAGAATTGAGGAGTTATCTCGATCCCTACGAGAATGTTATCTGTATCGAGTGTCATGAAGGTGGGGATGATAATCTTATGTTACTATGTGATCTTTGTGACTCACCGGCACACACCTACTGCGTCGGTCTTGGTAGAGAAGTACCAGAAGGAAATTGGTACTGTGCCGATTGTAGAACCATTGCTCTAGGATCATCAAGTCCACAGCCTTCAAGTCGACTGTCTGAACGAAGAACCACCAACAATTTGTTTAACAGAACGTTCCCTGTTGCAAATCGAGATAGCTTAGACTTGAATTCCGTATCCTCACCTCGGACCCCATATGTTCAAGGATTTCCAAACATTCCATCACCTCGATTACCTGTGGAAGTGCAATCAACTTCTCCCATGTCTCAAGCAGTCGCACCAACTTTAACAAGGAGACGCATTCTTCGGTTGCACATCAATAACATGCGTTCTTCGAGTCAAATGGGTTTAGTAATCAATAGAACGGATGGTGTTTCTGCTATTAACCCTTATGGTGGAGGCACCTTAAGTTTGCAGACGGGTCAGAGTAGGGAATCAACAGACGAACATATGAGAACACAAGAAATGGCAATACCGAGCCAAACTCTGTTTGGGGAAACCTTATTACATGACAGTCGCTCTCAAATGATGCAACATGGTGGTTTCCTGGACCCTGAAACAAGTCATTTGCCCAGGCAAGCATTGCAAGATCCTCACCATAGCACGCTAACAGATAGGCCTAGCAGCAATGGAACAATTATGAACCCTTTGAGGGGATTAGCAGTTGAAAATACGGTAACAGTTGATAGAAATTTGAATGGAGTGTTGAGATCCGAGCTTGCAACAGTGAATTCGCTACCAAACTGCGAACAGATTCATCACTACAGCAACACAATAAACACAGCGACTGATAACATTTCACTGCCCAATTTGGTTGTAGACGAAAAGGATTATTGTGCGGCAAGAGAGCAACTACAACCAATTATTGATCGCCATTTGAAGAACTTATCAAGAGATATTGATCTAGGTATGTTCATACTTTCAGCTGACATTGTACCTTTAGTTCACATTTTACCATTGTAGAAATTCAATCAAAATGGACCATGATTTAAAGTTAATTTTGTTGCTACTCGTAATTTCTTTGATTTGCTACTCGTAATTTCTTTTTATCTTCTGGTTCAGGTCAAAGCACAGCAGATGACATTGCGACTAAAGCAACTAGCACTATTTTGCGCGCATGTGGATACGAACACTCAATAAACAATGCATATAGATCACCACCACCATCACAATGTTCCCACATTGAATTGGCAATAGGAGAAGGGCAAAGAAGCCTAATAAAAGGCCTCTGCTTGCCTTGTTTTGACTCGTATGTTCGGGACATAGTGAAGAAGATTACAGACGACGTGTCATGGTTGAATCTTAGACTATAGGGATTGTTCAAAAAGCAGGCTGCTTTTTTCTACCCCATTAGTTTGAAGATTAAATTGTTAACATGTCCATAGAATTGATTCACTGACATTTAAGTCAGTTTTATTGTTCCAGTTACATGTCATTCCCAATTATTGAAATGAAGTTATTCAAGAAGTTACTTATTGCGAATTTAAGCTTCTAAAGGATTATTACTTTTCTTTTTTCTTTTTTCTTTTTTTTTTTTTTTTTTTTGAAAGAGGGGGTACTACAAGGGAGTTTTGATTTCTTTTTTTCTCCCCCTCTTTCACTTAAGCATGACCAAATTAAAAAACAGGAAATGGAAGTCTTGTCATGCCTAAGAATTGGTGTTTTACAAACAACATAAATTACACTACACCTTATTTTGACACTCTCATTGAAGCATATTAGTATTTTGAGAGCTACAAGAAAACCAAGGAGGGCCCTTTGTGAATTTTACATCCACTATTGCAGCAGCCAACTTTAATGTGTGCAATGACTCATAAATTATCATCAAGGATGGTCGACATTAACAGCCATTGCACAAATGTGCATCGTTTTGTTTTCTCTTCCGTATCTTGTACGGACAAGGGCGACGGGATGCTCCTGCCACATAAAACCAAGACTTTAGGTTCATGAAATAAATCAACGTGATAATAGACATTAATGAAAAAGTATCTCATGATGGCCTAGATTTTGGCATATGTACTTAATGTTCTGTTTCCATATCTACCAAGGCTGGTCCTTGCAGCATGTGCTCATTTCAACATAGCCTCATCCACATATTCTATTTCTAGTTCAAATCTTTTGACATCAATAATATCAACTAGACTGACAAAAGAGAACATTTATTCACTATGCTAGGGATTGGGATTAAAGGAAAATGTATGTTAGTCTACGATAAACTAATCTCATGTCAGTAAATATTTTATTTAAAAAAAAAGTAAAAAAGAACTCCTTGCTCGAACTTTTCACATTGAACATGATTGAACTTCCCATCAAAAGAGATGCTATCTTGCGCACGGACTTGTAAGAGAAACGACATTGTTATAGTGGGAATATATCATTAGCTTACCGTTCTACTGATTTATCTTGAGAATTACTCTTCACAGAGCTTGATTCAGCCAACAAGTGTGGTTGAACACTGCCGTAGTCATCAGCCAACGGTAGAATAAATGATGACAGTAATGGGTCAGGCGCTGCATTGGAGGAAGTAAATAAACATGAAGAACCCCCAAAAAGTGACTGCAAATTTCCATCTTGAAGCTCTTTCCTCAATAAAGAGAGTGTTGAGTGTGAACCACCTTTACGAGATTTTCTCTTACGCTGCACGTAACCACTAGTTAAGGAATCTAAACGTGGCATTAATTTGCATCCTGCTCAAGTTTCATATATAGCTTGAACAAACATAGAAACAAAGGCGGGCGAGCGGGGGAATGATAATCCCTTGCAGAGAAAATTAAACAAAAATCACTGGTAAATATTAGAAAACAAACAAGTTTTAACTTTTCCCCCTCTCTAAGAAAGAAAAGTCAGTAAACTTTGGTGGCAATTTATATTTATATTTCAGTCCAATAAAGTTTCCATTCTATTCTTGTAAAACTTAAAAGGTTCCAATAGTAGTGACGCACATAAGGGACTGATAGAATAAAGGTCTGGGAATCAAGCTGATCTCCAAGGAACAAAACTATATGTAGAGCATGAGTATGAAAAAAATCTCATTGAGAGCAAAATCATACAATGGAAAAAATAAAATATGAATCTAATTTTAACATGATAGATAGAAGGATATCTTGAAAATATTTCCATGCTGCAGGGATATATGCGCAACCATGTCAACTCCCACCCTCATTTCACAGACTGGACATACCTGCAGTTCAATAATATTTTCAATCTTAAAACTATTGTAGCTATCATCTTTAAGACTTGTGATGAATAGAATTGTGTACTCCACCATGCACACTGAGGAATTCACTCTTGGCTAAAATGAAGACATACTGAACAAGGAGATGAGTGATAATAGCACTGGTATCAAAATTATGTTTCCATGATTAATTGTGCATTGAAACAAAAATTATATCCAGTGACTGAACCTAGATACATCTTCAGTCTCGGGATAA
The DNA here is from genome assembly GCA_025688845.1 of Cucumis hystrix. Lineage (NCBI taxonomy): Eukaryota > Viridiplantae > Streptophyta > Magnoliopsida > Cucurbitales > Cucurbitaceae > Cucumis > Cucumis hystrix. The sequence goes on along the minus strand of CM046890.1, from coordinate 17,703,462 downwards.
TACGATACATATCAAGAATTGAAACCAAGATTGCATTGGTTCACAAGAACCAGAAAATTGTAGAGTAACAATTGGCTACAAGTGTGTGATGAGAAGGACACTTTTAGTTCTCCAAAAGGAAACTTAGTACTAGGGGTGAATGAGTATAGCTTGCCCTCGACCAACCTGATATACATGGAATTTGACACTTCATTTATTTTGATCGAAAACGGAGCTTGCAATAATATAGTGTGGTATGGTGGGACTTGGGAGAATAAGAGATCCTCCTGGATCATTAGCCTTAGAGAGTACAAAATACGCCCTCAGTAATATATTACAGAGAAATATAGTAGTTGGAAAATGTTTGATATACAACTCCCAGAAAGTTCGCATCATCCTCGCAATCCCCTAAAATACTCGCAAGTCAGACCAACTTTCCAAATAATAACCTAGGGTGCAATCCCCTGTAATACTCTTGCTTTATTCCTAAAGAGAGGACCATGGAAAATTGTTCGAGATATACTTCAAATAAGCATCCTTATTCTAAATATCTTCAAGAGTCAGCAGCAAGGGAAATGGATAATACAAGAATAGGTGATCTATTTCCTCCGTACTTTGTTTACATTGGAGATACTAATTTGGTCACCAGCAAGGGGTTTTTCTTATGAAGTCTGTCATACGTGGTAGCACACCCAGAGCTGTCCTGATTACTAATTTACAAGTAAAGTTTCTCCATTTTATTATGTCCGATGGTGATTGGGAAAACTAATGCTTTTCTTATGTAATCTCTTTACTTCTCCTGGGAGGGCCCTAAAAATTTGAGATATACAAGCTGTCTTCATATACTACACAAACGGGAACTATATGAAGGGGAAAAGGGGCTGTCTTCTCAGTTGGAAAAGAAAAGTGCAAAGTTCCATTTGAGTTTCCTTTTTTGTTTTCCTATTTTCGTTTTACAAGAACGTAAGGTGTGTGTTTATGCCAGACAATGATTATGAGAAGCTAAAACAAAATTAACTAAGGGAAATATGCAAATAAACTGTTTTGCAAGGATTCATACCCCATTCCTAGCCTCAATAGGATGCTCTTCATCAATGTGACAGCACAATCCGACTATATCAAGATATTCTGAGCAAAATGGGCATGGGAATTCCTCCCTTATATCATCATCTCCTTCAAGTTCTTCAAACCCCATGAACATACCTGAATGTTGAGCTACTACAGAATCAGTCCAAAACTGAGGGTGAAGGCAAAAAAGGATACAGAGGTAATAATTATAAAAAGGAGTAGAGAGATACATAAAAGCACTGACACATACAAAGGACGATGTATAACAAACTGAAGCAGCAGGTGATGTCATGGATTACAGCAGAAAATGGGATGCACTGTGTCTTAATATCAAAATCTTAAAGTTCCACATAATGTAATCTTATTGACAATCAGGCTTGCTTAAATCATAAGGTACTTCTAGTTACACAAAGAACACACTACGAAGCATAACCAATTTCTCGTGTTAAAAAAAAAATACCCAAAACAAACTTTTAGCACCCTACAGCCATTGCACAGTTAAAAATAAAGACGGAAAAAGTAGACGGCATGAAACAATCGACCTGTTTTCCATATCTCAACAAGGCAGGATCAAAATTCAAGTCTTTGATTTAATTCGCCACCTTCACCACACTTGAGCAAAATAATAATAATAAATTTAACACAAGGCAGAATCAGGATAGCCTTAATTGTGTTAGCAATCGTCAATAGTTTATCCATTTATCCGAGACCAGAAAAGGAAGATTGAGGTAACAAAAAACAATGTATGGAAAAAGTTCATTTCTCAGAAAACCAATTTATAAAGTGGGGAGTTCCGAATCACTCCAAAGTAAGTAAAGCGGTGAAACAAATAAACAAAAATTAAAAAATTAAAAAAATTAAAAAATGAAAGAGATTCACCTAAACCAGATCGTGATAGAAGAGCAGATTGGTAACGCTTAGAAGCAGAAGAAAGACGAGCAGTCCACGAATCAGCATCCATAGCTCTTCCGTAGCAGAAAAAGATTTGGGTTTTCCAAGTTGAAGCCTCAATCTGCAGAAACTTTGAAGCAAGTTTGAAGAAGCTTACGATCCAAAACAGAGCAACAGCAAATTGAGAACAAAATGAAAACCCTAAAAAAGAGATAAAATTAGGGAAAAGAAAGGAAAGTGATGATTTTTTTAGAGAAATGAGAGTGAGGGATGAGATGAACTGCGAACTGAAAAAATCGATTTTGGTTTTTTTTTTTCTCTCTCAAAGGTGAAATTCACAAACCAAAATGTGAAAGAGAAGTAATATACTTATTCACAACTCTATATTTATATATATATTTCTTCTTTACTTTTTTACTTTTTCTTATTTTTCTCTTTTTTTTTTCATTTGTGTTATAAAAAAAAATACATAATTAGGGATTTTCTCAAAATAAAAAAAAAAAAAAAAAAAAAAAAACTATTCACAAAAAAAACCACCAAATTTCATTACATAAATATTTTGACAATTTCTCTAATAAAAAATTTAAATGGTTTATTTCATAAATTATATTAGGGATAATTTAGAAGACATTTATATTCTTACATTGAAAAATCGAGGAATGGTAAAAAAATAGCAAATTTGACGAAATATTTACAATATATAGTAAAATTTTAGAGTCTATCAATAATAGCATTTATAGACACTATATATCTTTCTATCAGTGACATTGATAGACACTATATATCTTTCTATCAGTGACATTGATAGAAAGTGATAAAAGTCTATCAGTTTCTATCGTAAATAGAATATAAAATTTTACTATATGTTGTAAAATTTTACTATATGTTGTAAATACTCTAGTTTGTTTTATTATTAGAATAACCAATATTTAGCTTTTAATTTATTTTCACTATCACATTAAATATTATTATTTATTTTTACCATTCATTTTAAAATATTTTTGAAGTCTAAATATTTTATAAATAACGATTTAGTCTATAAAATATTATTATTGATCTTCTATATACGTTTCCAATATTATTGAGGTATAAATATTTTAGAAATTGTAATTTGGTTTATTAACGGTAATTGATAGCAATTTAGTTCGCACAAACTATTAAATTTGTAAAAGTCTAATTAACCTCTAATTTATTATAAACAACCCTACGTACTTTGAATTTCTTTGAACAATTTAGTTCCTATAGTGAAAAATCACATGGAAAGTAAGTGGCAATTACAATTTAATCTTTTTAATTTATAAATAAATTTGACTTTCGATGATCATCGATATGCACGAGGAAGAAATGAATTAAATTATAAATTGTTATAAATGATAATGTACTGTGATTATTACTTTTCATCCAACATTCTTTTTTACTCCAAAAATAATGTTCTCATAAAGTTTGATGTAATGGTCAATTGAAGTATTACATTTACAATACCTTTCTAAGAGATTTGAGAAATTTTGGAAACAAATAGTTTACTTTATAGTTTAGGCCTAATAGTTTTCCAATTTAGTGTGTTTATCACGATTCTTTTTTAAATTAATTAACAATATAAGCTCAACACATATGCCTAAAAGTAAGGATTAAATTTTCATTATGTACGCAGATTGTAATATTAAAAATATCAATATTGACGAATATTTCTATAAGTCACAAATTTATAAATTTTATTTAGATGAATAATTAAGTTGTTTTAATTTACTCTCAAGACTGAGTTACATGTTTTATGTTTTGCATACATTTTAAAAAACATTAGATATATTAATGAATAGTTAATATCGATATCAAACCCTTTAATTTACAGATATATAAACATATCAACATAAATTTTCATAATCGACTAAAAGTAAGTATTAGTAAGACACAATTGACACTTGTATTTACGTGATGAAACAGAACTCAAAAACTCTCAAACAAAAAATGTATTTTCCACCTTAATTTTTTTTTTCTATTTTACTTTTATTTTCGATCCCTTTCTTTTTGAGAAATGACGTGAAAGCCCATTGCAAAAATCTTTCCAAAAAATATTTTTAGATAAAAGAAAAAAATGATATATTATTTAGCAATCTTTCCAATAAGTTCATATGATATATAGGAATAAATGTGAGAATAAAAGTTGAGGTTCCAAAATTTTCTTTTAATGTGATTGAAAGATCTTCAAACAATCATAGAATCGATTCTCTTTGTCACACTACTAGTGTTTCTACCACGTGCATCATACATAATACTTTTTTTTTTGTTGGTGTAAAATATGTGTTTTTTTTAATAATTTGGATCATATATTATTCCTATTGAAACAAAATATTAGTTATTTTCATTTAATGCTATTATTAATTTAGTAAAATTTTAATTACTTTTAGAATAACCTTTAGAATTTGCATTTACTTGAAGATGTCTTATGTTTTAGCGTTGAGAAACTCTTAGTTTTAGAAAGAACCTAAACGATGTTTGCTTTGAAGTGTGTTTCAAACGAAAAAGAAAAGAGTAGCAGAAACTCTTCCTTTTGAATTTGTCTACTGAAGTTCTTTTCATCAAACTATCTTCCTTTCATATTTCTTTGTAAACAACTATGTCCTGACATTTCAATTCATCCACCCGTTTTTTTGAGAATATGGACATCAAGAAGGATCTGATGAGGGTAAATCAAATGACCCAAAGTTATTCAAATAAGAATGAACAAAAGTTACAACAATTAGTAAAGAACATTACAACAAAAACTCCAACAAACTATTTTTTCTTCTTATTAATCAGATCTAAAGGAGTGAAAGCTCTTTCAACGAGATCCGAGATATCTAGCTTGAGGTCGAAAGTAAGCCTTTGAAGAATCGATGACAACAATCTCACGTCTGACAATGCTCGATGTGCTTTACCATCCAGTTTTATACCGTAATACTCGCCAAGAGCTTGTAATGTTATTTTTGTAATCTTCGAATCTGATCATGATATTGCCATCAACAATATTACATTACATCACTTTAATCCTTTTATTCACAGAGAAACTAGAGCACGATAATATGTGGGAAGGAAAAACTAACCGGATGACTTCATCAGTTGACGGGCTAACGTCATAGTATCGAAAAATAGCCAATTTAGAGGAATATCAATGGAGTAACGGCTGAATTCATTGAGTAAAAAGGGTACGTCGAAGGTACGAGCATTATGAGCTACCAATAATACATAACCACCAGGTTTCTGACGGCTTTTGACAAATTGTAATATAATTGGAATAAGTTCCTGCATCCTATATGAACAAGAAAAGGAACGTTTGAATATGTATAAAAATATATGATTGATAAATGACTGTAACTAGCAGTGAACTGAATGGAAGATATAAGAGAAATGAGACTACTATGAACGTTTCAATACCTTGGAACACTGGGACTAATGACCATATGGTTTGAAATGCCATGTATATTTGAATTTGTAATATAGCACTGTGGATTTATTAATGTTTGAAAGGTGCTATTTTCTCCTCCTGAAAGATCTTGAAATGCAATTTCCACTATTCTATCGAGGTTTCTACTAAAACCTGTCGTTTCAATGTCAAAGGTTATAACTGTCACCAGGTGAGCGAATTCCTTGCTCTTAATAATTGTTGGTTGAATATCACAATATTGAAGCTTTTGAGTTTCACTGTTCTCAGACTTATTAATGTTAACTGTACAGCTTGCTAACACCGATTCCTGCAAGATTTCATTCCTGATATTGGTGGGTTTACTGCTAGGGTTGGTCTTTGCTTTCTCCCCCGCTTTGGTAGCAATAGATTTTCTGGTCCATCTCTTGTTCCGCCCTCCTTCAAGGTTATAGATCCTAAAACAAAGCTGATCATACCAACGACTATGACCATGATTTCTGTTCAAGGGATGAAAGTTTTCCCTCCAAAGGTTAGCTAAAACAGGGACTCCATATTTCGGAAATCGGAAGATTGAAAGGCACATTGGAGCTGCTAAAATTCGAATTCACAGCACAACAAGAGGAAATCTAGACAGAAAACCCAACAGCATCCAGCACGGAAAGGAATTTTCTTCAAACTGTAGATATTGGGGTGTGACAAACAATGTATAAGCCCATATCAGAGATCAAGAAACAAAAAAGGGATCAACTTTAAATTCTCCACATTGATTATCATACAGAATAACGAAAATAATAAACAAAACAAAAAAGTTAAGGGCTCCATATGATGGATCTCAAAAGTATAAGCACAATTACGTCAAAGACAAAAAAAGAAAATAATAATAATAATAATTTATTTTCAACGATCTCATTCAGACATTTTAACAAACACATTGTAATCAAATCGATTTGGCCTAGAACACTCCCAACTCCCGCCAACTCCCGCCATCTCCAATCTTTCGCGAATACCCCACAAAGAAACCCAAACATTCATTAACAAAAATCAAACAACGCAAACCAATCGATCGGTGGCACTTAAAACGTCCAAATGAAGCACTACTGAATTAGATTAAAAAAAAAGGGTTTATAGCAGAAACAGCAAACGACCCATTTCATTCTCACGCAACTTCAAACTATTTACCTTCAGATTTCAAAAGAGTACAACATCATCCCACTTCTCGGCAATTTAAAGCAATGTTTGAATGCAAAAACAGAGAAATTACAAAGCGAGAGAAAGAGAAAAAGAACTTGCCTGAAATGAAATCTGAGGGAGGATTATTCTGCATTTAAAAACCAAAGGAAAAACGTAAGTTAAGGGAGAAAAAGAAGATTGAGAGGTGCTTTAGGAAGACATGGAGGTGGGAAGAGAAATCTTTAGCTTCGTTGCTTTCTCTATAATTATTCTTCCGAAATAATTAATAAATAGAAAAAAAAAAAAAAGACGCAGCTAAACTTACGGATCCTTTCATTTCTTTTTTCTTCCTAATTTATAATTCATCTAATCCTTTTTTTTTATAAAAAAAAAGCTAAATTAATTAATTTATTCCAAAATTGCATTTGCCTACAAATATATTTTATTTTATTTTATATAGTTTTGAATGATCTTCTACAATTACAAATATTTTGTGTTATGTTAATATTATCCTAATTTTAATTTATAAATACTTCAATGTGTGATTTCATCCTTGTATTGTGCCTCTTATGATTAATGGGAGGTTTTATTATTGTCTCGGACTAGCTCTCAATACCTCTTTCCATTAAAAAAAAAGAAAACGTTTGAATAGCTAAATAAGCTTGTTTTGATCCAACCAAGGTTTCAAACCCACTTGGGTAAAGTTGGAGAGGTATATTATATATGCAAATACACATGCCACATTTATACCATTTACTAGTGTTCATAAACTTCTACTAATATCATGCCATATTCCCATATTTTTGGAGGCAGTGTATTTTAAACAATTTTTAGAAAAATGTAATTTAAACAAAAATGAATTTATCGAAAAACCTAATCCTACACCAAATAATATGTTATTTCCCTTAAACAAAAATTCAATGGATATCATTCAATGGTCTGGTTATTAAACAAGGATGAGGTTTTTTTTTGTTTTTTTTATTATTATTATCTTTTTCCCTTCATGTCATAAAACTTTTCATGCAAATATTTATGATTAAACTGGATGTTAAAAATGTATACTATTCTTTATTTTCAATGTATTTCACAGTTTAAACCTCATTGTTTTAATTTCAATTTTTTAATTTACAAATAAAACTAATGATAATTATTTTTAATTCACGTGGTACGAAACTAGTTTAAATATAAACATGTAATTGAATACTTGGCGTTTTTAATTACATTTCAATTCATTAATTATGGTAAAATGCACCTTTGGGATTTGTAGTTCCTTTCAAAATAGACACTTGCTCAATAGCCCATGAGTTAACTTTTAACTTGATGGAATGATTGCCGGACCGTTAATTGCTAATGCGAACCTGATTATATTGAATTAGATGGAGTACTCCATCCTTTTTGATGAACTACGTCAACCCATACCCATGATTGAGAAATAATTAGAACCAAAGTACTTTTATAGCACAAATTAGGTTAAGAGAGGAAGGGCTAATTTGTAATACTACTTTTTTTGGCATACCTACGCATCACTTGGTTACTTTAGAAAATAAAAACACTACAACTACACATAATATCATTTTGAATTCCCCAATGTTCTTCTTCATTGCCTAAATGCTAAAACTAACATTTTTGGAAAGAAACCCAATTACTAGTCTTCTTCCAATTTCATTCATTTTCAACCCAAAAAAAGTGATGTTTTGGTTGGTAATTAGTATTATAGGTTAGAACTTTGGTGAGTAAATTACTAAATCCTAATTCTGTACCTTCTACCTTCTTCTTCCTCAGGATATTAGAGAGTCATTCGACAGCGCCATTAACGACACGGCTGCTTGCTTCTCCTCCTCCCCGACCTTCCTCTGCCATTGCCAATGCTGTTTCTTCACCACCGTCACATCCTCCTCCAATGCCATCATTACTCTCATTCCAATGACCCACACTCCCCTGAATTCTCATCCCCATCCACGCCAGTGCTGGTGGTGGTGGTGGTGATGGTTGTCCCACTCGAGGAAGTAGTGGTGGCTGACACGGTGGCAACGGCGGAGGAGTGATTGTCATGAACTCTTTCCCTCTTCTTGTCACGTCCTCTGTTCGTTCCTCTGGTTGATATTCTTCTCTTTCTAAATCTAATGCCACATGCATTACACAGCGACTGCAAGAATATATCCCAAATGGGAAGAGAGGTTTGTTTAATTATTGATGATATGAAGATTTCCTATTTCAACAAGAAATGAAAACGGAACAAAAAAATGTGAAACCAAATCAGAGGCTTAAGATCATACAAAGAAATTGAAAGGGAAATCTCATCATCTAATCGAAAACAGGAGAAACCCACTACCCATTAAAAATAGAACATAAATGAAAAGGAGGATCAACTTCATGAACAAAGAAGAAACACAAAATTCTAGTGAAATTAGTGCCAAAAGAGAACATGATCCTAAAAAAAAAGCCCCAAATCAACAAGTTAAAACACAGTCTGTTTCAAGGGAAAACTATAAACCATAAATAGATCATGAATCGAAACTCATAAGCTCAAGACCAAACAAAAGTAAAATGGAAAATATGAAACAAGAATACAATAGAACAGAGTGAAGAAGCAATGGAGAAGGCAAATCTTCTCAACAAAAGCAATCCATAAAATCAAAAGACAAACAGAAAAGGAAAAAAAAAAAAGCGAAAAGATAAAGAAAGGAAAGAACCTTAGGTCCAGTAGGGCCTCCACGCCACAAAGGAGTTTTGGTAGTCTTACAATCAACACAACATTTAGTATCCGCCAACAAAAGCCCCTAAAACAGAGAAATTCGAATTAACAAAAATCAGTAAAAAAAAAAACAAAGATTCGTGTGAAAGGGGATATGAAACTGACCTTTTGGCTTAAATCCATGAAACCCATTTCAGGATTTAGGAAGAAAAATGAATGAGGGAGATAAAGAAGGGGAGAATGTAAGATCATTACTGAAAAAAAAAAAAAAGAAAAAACAGAGAGCAGAACCGACAGAGACTGAAAGAGAGAAAGAGAGAGAGAGAGAGAGAGAGAGAGAGAGAAAAGAGATAAGAATGAAGATGATGGAGAAACCCTAGGCGGCACTGTAAAACCCTAGTAATGGAGAAATGGGGTTAAGGAAAGGATTGACAAAAGTGCCATTGCAACTCTTTTGATTTTGCAGGGAAGGAGAAGGCTTCTGAATGACACGACACCCTATTCCACCGTTCCACTCCACGTCGTTTCTTCTTCCCTACATATTTCTTTTCTAAAACAAATCTTATCTTAAGCATTGAATTAGGATATGTAAGTGTAAAGATTAAATATCAGAAGGACTACATGTTTGTATACGACGATAAAAAAAGTTGATTCTTACAGGGACACATTAGTTTTGGTTTTCAAACGTAATAGAATTCTAAGAAATCTACACCCCATTGTCAATGTTCACTTTGAATTTAAAAGAGCAATAGTATAGTGGAGAAATAAACATTGATGCATTGCGTACTCTGTAATAGAAGTTGAATATATGTTGCTACTTGTCAAGCAACTAAAGAAGCTCTTTGGTTTAGTTAGGAAGTTCCATTTCAAACATGCATGTATAACACAATTCGGTGATAAAAAGAAAAGCAGATAAAGAGGAAGTATAACTTGATCAAAGAAATCGTTCACAAAAAAAAAAAAAAGAAGAAGAAGAAGAAGAAGACGACGACGTGATTGAGAGTCATCTTGAAAGTTTAGGTCTACGAGATGCACCATTTTATCTAAGGCAATTGAAAGATGATAATATCGGTAGAGTATGCCCTAGTTCAAGTAGGAGATTGTTAAATTTTGTTCCATCTAATAAAATAACCGTTATTTGTTTTGTAATTAATTCTACTTGATATGATAAAGTAAAATCTTATGTTATTATATGAAATCTTGAATAGAAGGTGGTTGACATACAAATGAGTAACGTGCAAGTAATAACTTAAAGGGTCTAATATATTGTATATATATATAAGATTAGATATCTTATCCTAGTGAACCTATGAATATGAGCCACATTGTAACTGTTACCATCAATTTGATCCAAACGGTTGACGTGGATGTGAGTGAAAAAAATTTATATAAAAAGTTTGTATAAGACTAGACGATGAACGAGCTATTAAATCTCTTGATTATATATATGTGATTCAATCTTTAATTATGAACTGTTTTATATAGGTGAGAGTGGTTTTGATGTCGGTCTCGATATCGATTGTTATGCAAAATAAAACACAAAAATAAAATAAACAACCCTATATTATCAATAAATAATAAATAGTTTATTTACAAAACTACATGTTAAAACCCTCACTATACTCTAATAAATTTAGTTCTAGGTTTGAAGTTGGCTGCGTTTCGAATTGATTTTGATAAACAAATTACATTTAAATCTACTAATATCACTCTTACACACACATTTATTTCACTCTTTTTATTTACTAGCTTTTGAATTCTCTTAAAAGTAGGATTAAAAATAAATTTTAATTATATCTTTTTTAAACGACGCTCTATTCAAACCAACAATAATAGTCTCGTTTTAGTTATTTATATATCTTTATTAACTTATTACAAAAAGAAAAAAAAGTATTTAAAGTGATATTCATTCTTATTGATATTAGAAGAAGTGATAATATTATTATTTTCATCAAAAGTTGAGATGGCCGAGTTGGTCTAAGGCGCCAGATTAAGGTTCTGGTCCGAAAGGGCGTGGGTTCAAATCCCACTCTCAACATTTAATTTTTTTTCCCTTTTCTCACAACACAATCATATTATATAGAGGTACATCGCTCTTCATACTCTAGTTCCATCGTTCTTCTTCTTCTTGTCTTTGGTTTGGAATTTTTCACTTTCACTTCCATTTTTGTCTTTTTCTAGAGCCTAGCACCGCTTTGCTTCTTGTCTTTGGGTTGAGTTTGTAATGACCATTTTTTGGATATAGGTCACTCGATCCAACGGTGGTCGACAGTCGAAAGCGAGGAAGGGAAAATGCAGAAGAAGAAGAAGAAGGAAGTAAAAAGAAGAAGAAAAAATGGAGGTGGCATTTGGTAGCTTGTCCTTTGGTGAATTATGAATTAAGGTAAGGACCGAAAAGAAGAAGTATATCGTCGTCGTCGTGGGTGCATGCACACAAGGAAGAGAGTTTAGAGGATGGGTGGAGAAAGAAGAAGAAGAGCTAGCAAAAAAATTTATAATAATAAGAGCACATGTCACTTGCATTTTAAAAATTGCAAAAATAATAAATTTAAAAGCAGATCACTGTCTCATTATCGTTATATTTGCCAAATTTGCAATATAAAGAAAAAAGGCGTTATAAGTTATTTTTTTCTAATTTTTTTTGTCATCTAATGCAATTTCTCAAAAAATAAAGCTATATTAAAATAAGTTTTTAAATTTTAATAAAAGTAGATATCATGTCAATTTTTTTTTGTTAGTTCATAGTTAAAACAATGATGATGCATAGTGAAATTATTGAGTGCTAGCAAAATTAGTAAACTTTTTGGATTTAAAATTGTCAAGTTTGAAAATTTAGAAAGCTTAAATACAACCTTAAACAAACTTTAGAGACTCATCAACTTTTTTTCTTCTTCTTAGACTTTCAATTATTTTACAATACACTATTTAAAATAATGAAAATGATAATTAATATGTAATTATAATAAAATTATATTCCAACCGATAGTCTACATCTATACATTTTATTATTTACTCGTATAATTTAATCATGAATGTATATTATTTATTCGTATAACTTAAGAAGTGAGTACTTTTAACAAGTGATTTGGAAAGTAAAACCATACAGATTCATTGGAGAAAAAGTGGACAAATATTAACAAATTAATAAATAAGGATTGTGTGTATCGATTTGGAACCGATTAACATTTAAATATAATAAGTAAACACACTTTTGTTGTATTAATTAATTGAGAAAGAGACAAATTGTAGACATTAAACATAATTAAAGTAATAATCATATTTCCTTTCATATCTTTCTAATCCTTTCTCTACTTTAGAAAATGAGATTAGTGTGCAAAAGTTGATTAACAACCAACACCATTAATTAATTTCCTAATTGATTTAAACACTATTTCTAATATTTTTTTATTTATTTATTATAATTTGACCATCCCATATTTTGTTATTCTTTTGAAAAACAAAAAAAGTTGGTGTTTCTTGATTGGATTTGCATACGTGGTTTAAATGATTTCTAGCTCATCCTATAATATTTAATGTAAATTTCTAAATCTTAGGTCATGATCATATGTATATTGAACTTCTCATTATGTTTAATCTTGTTTTTCCATTTTTAATAAAGTGGATTTGAATGGATTGGTATATGAATTTAATCTGACCAAAAAAAATTGGAAAATGAAACATTAATTATTTTTATTTAAATTTTTAAAAATTAAGCCTTATTTTCTCATCATTTTCCTCAAGTATACTATATTTGAATGTGCATTCAATAATCCATAAATTTTATAATAATCATGAAATTTAACGCTGTGTTAGTTATTTATTTAATTCATCGTCAATGCTAATTGTAATTTATATATTGCAATTGACTTTAATTCTTTCATTTATTAAATACAATGCTTGAGTCAAACATGGAGCATTTCAGTATATATATATACCCCCACAATAATATAATTAAAATAAAAAGTGAAATATAAATATAAATAGCTCAAAGAGAAAAATAGTTTTTGTTTTAAAAAATTGTCAAAATAGAAAAATAGAAAAACAGAATGGATTTTGTCGTTTTAGAAACTTATTTTATGAAGTTTAAGTATTTTGTCAATTTTTTTATTTTTGAAAATACCTCTTTTTCTTGTGGAAAACAAAAGACATAGATTCATTTGTATTTGGTAGTATTGGTTGCAGAATATGCATTTCCATCTTCCACTTCATGGTTGTATTTATATGAAGTTGAAGCTTCTTGCATCGGCTCCCATTCTTCAACTGTTGTCTCTAAAAACTTGTTCCAATCATTTGAGTTCCTTTGCTCACTTACTTCTAAGTTTCCTTCTAAACCTTCACTTCCCATGCCTTCATATTCAAACAAATCTTGCCTCTTCAAGTTCATGTAATAACACACTAGGAAAGTGAGAAGCATTTCGAGATATTTATATATATATATGTTTGGATTGACTTCTTAATTAGTTGATGAAGAAGAGTCATCAAACCTCGAAGGTTGGAGCAAAGCTTTTGACAAGAGGGACACATTCCAAAGCATTAGTGACCATTGCATTCCATGATTTGTTTGACACATTCTTACCAAGTAACTTCATCAATGCATGAGAAGGGAAATTAATTTAACAACTTTTTGATCATTATCTAAATAAAAATGGTAATTGACGAAGAACTTTGATAATACTTTTTTAAGTTTACCTTTCTCAAGTAAAGAGGACCCTTTTCTTGATAAGTTCTTAAAAAATCATCAACCGTAGTGATGCCTTGAGAAGATAAGATTTTATGATAAACACCATTTCTTCTAATTCTTTCTAATCTCCATATCTCGTCTTCCCTTTGTGGAGGGTGGTGCTTCTTGCTCCCTAGTTTAAACAATTGAAGCAAAAACAAACCAGAAAGAAAAAAAAAGTTAGGTTTAATTTGAGATAAAATGGCTAGGTTTAATTTGAATAAAAAAAACATAAAATAATTAACTACCTTCTCCTCGATGATCCAAGACTCTGAATGGTTGAGATACAGCTTCTCTAATTCTTGGAAACTTGCCTAGAATTTTGTCATCCACAATTCTTAATCCTAATCGAAATTGTTTGGATCTCACCCAGCTTGAATTGTCAGTGAAGCTCAAACTCTTGATGAACCCAACTCCATTTTTGAGATGAAGTTTCAAATCATTACCCACAATTAATGGCCTTTTTCCATCCCTTCGAGACAAAATGTTTTGGCTCATGAAATTGCCTGAGTCTCCGTCGAGGACGATGACCTCAATTTGTGCTATCGACAACGGCCCGTCGGAGACAATGGCATTGGAATTATTGACATCAATAAGTGCAACTTGTAATGCATCACCATTCCCCGTTTCTATCTCATTGTGGGTAAAAATAGTGGAAGGAATTTGGTTGAGAAAACATAAACTAAACTTGGTTGTTTCTTCATTGTTATGATTATTTCGTTGGATAGTGCTGAAAAAAATAATGATAAAGTGAAACAAAACAGTGCAAAGATATTAATTAATTAGGAGTGTGAAAGCAAACAATGAGAAGTAATTAATTTTTTTTTCTAAAAAATAGAAATTAACCTTGAAGATGACGATAGAAGAAATTGAATGTAAGACGACAGAAGCTTTCTATCAAATTCCTTACTGACCTGAAAAGGAAAAAAAAAAAAAAATTAATGAAACAACTTTGAATCTTGATAGTGCAAAAAGTGATCAGGATTTGTTTTAAAAATGGTAGACTTTTGGAATTTCCAACTGGACATAATTTGTGGAGTTTTGGATGAGAACAAAATTATAGATAGGTTCAATTGGGGAGAGGAAGAAGGCATTTCAATGAGGTAAAAAAGATGGACGAGAGTCTGTTTGAAGATCCTATTTTGAAAAAATCAAGAGATCTCGTGACTTCTATAACACAAACGGAGGATACTTAGAGTCAATATTTAATGTTGATAACATTTTGTTGACTAATAAACTCAAGGGTACGGTTTTGATTACCTCAAACTAAGGGTATCTAGAGATCGAATAGTTGTGAATTTTGGACCATAATTGTTGGGTGTTTAAAACAAGAACAAGACGAATGAAGGAATAAATGGATGTACTTATATCAGATAACTCAACTAAGTTAACACTTTCATAATACTCTCTCACTGTAAGAGGAGAGATCATAAGAGAAAATCAAGAATAGAAAAGAGATAGAGATCAAGGAGATTAAAATTACCCCGCGAAAAAAAGTATCTTCCATTTGAGACAAGAATGGAGGAGTAAAAAATCTATCTACAATGTCGGACGAGGCTTCAGAACTAAGAAAAACAAAAACACCCCATGTTTGTATATCTAATGATCACAAAATTGTTAACAGAAGAAGAAGAAGAAGAAAAGAAGAAGAAGAGCAAACCCAGGTGTTGGAATAGAGTTGGATGTTATTTTAGGGCTAGTTTCAGAAGGTCGATAATGAAGGTTTTGAAAGTCTCTCTTTCTGTCACTCTCCATATTTAGTTTGAAACTATATTTCAAGCATGAAGCGCAAATAGTCTATATATACTACCTCTTGGCCGTTATGTCTACATGTATATATATTTATTTTAAATTTGTTACTTTTTTGAAAGAAGATACTTAGAAAATTCATCTGCATTTGCTTGAAATCTTTAACCTATGAAATAGAAAGGTTCATGAAATCAAAGGAAAAAGTTTAGAAGGAGAGATGGGGTTAATTCCCAATGAAAAAAAGTTCCTTTTTTTTTTAAAAAAAATATTTTTATAATGGTCTAATTAAGTTTGACTTTTTTTTTTAAAAAACGATACCATCGTGTCAGAAAATACGTCACGACATCTCCACTAGATAGACACCCCCTTAGCACCCTCATTACACTAGCTTCATTGATATAATAAGAAATAAGTACATGAAGCAAGGGCAAGAACAAAAAAAACTAGAGAGAAGCCCAAACAACCCAACAATTACAAATCTAGTTAAAAGCATTGAGATTTAAAGTTATAGTACTGGCCGAATAACTTAAGAAGCTTTTCGATCTTCTTGTCCATAGTACTGACCTAATTAAGTTTGAGTTAGGTTATCAATCTTTTGTTTTAGAAAGATACAATATAATTTGTGTGGGCAAGGTGCACTTGGAGTGAAGTTTAAGAAGGACATTGTTTGGGTCAAAATGTGAAGCTTTTTTTTAGTTGTTTGTTTGAAAGAGAAGGATAAGCATATGGTGGGATAGAGTAAAAGAGGAACAAGCAAAGCTGTAAAGTTGATTATAATTAAGAAGTGGAACAAGCAAGAGGGGATAAAGAAAACGAAAATAGACAAAAATACATGAATGTATTTATATATGAGAGAATGTGTGTTGACATTTAAAAGAAAGAGCTTCATATATGTTTCCCTATTTACAAATCCCCATGTGTACGTACGTTCATAGTACTAATTATAATTAGGTTGTCACTCTCTTGAACTTGAATCTTAGCTTCATTCATTATATTATAACAAATAAGAACACCAGAAAATGGTTGACACACAAGTCATGAGATAATGCTTTGTTATTTCTAATTACATTAACCACTTATAGCTTTGTATATGATATATTATTTTTTATTATCATTTAAGCACTATATCATGATTAAGTGTTTGGTGGGACATACGCATTAGCCAATATATTCTTTAAGCATATGGGACTCCTATATTAAATATATGATGAGCTTAATTAAATAGTTGCAATTAGCCAAAATATTGACTTTAAGGATGGGTATTCATATATAAATAATGGAAAAAAGTAAAATGTGTGGGACTCACGCATACTATATATAAATAATAAGAAAAATAAGAAAGTGTGTCGTCCAATGTAATATATATATAAAAATAAAATAAAAAATAGAAGATGTGTGTCCACTGCATAGAAGTTGTGGACGGGGTACACGACTTCAACTCAAAACACTCATTTTTGTCAATAGTTTTGCATTCACTCTATTTTTGACATATTTCAAAATTTACATTATTTTAAAAAAAAGTTTGAATATTCTTATAAACTATTACAAAAATGTTCTCTCTCTCTTTATTTAGAAAATTATTTATTTAAGATTATTTGTGGTGGTTGTGATATTCCTATTTGGTTGGGTTGTTTGCATAACAATTAAGTAAATTTTATTGAAGATCCTAATTCGAATAAGATGGAATAAGAAAGTAGGAGAGAAGTGATCGTTCTGCTTCTTGGCACATATTGGTGATCATGGTAAGAGCTTGAGCTCAATTTTTGAGAGCTTTTGAAGAAACAAATACAACACTTGAAGCATAAGGGTTTTACATAGCTATCAAAGATGTTGATGCTAAGATTGCTCATGTGTATTGATTAAAGGGGAGTGTTTTCCATAATGTGATGATACATGCTTCTTTGTTTGGCATTTGGTAGACTTAAGAAAATTGAATTTATTTTTATGAAAAGTAAGAAAATAAATAGTTTTAATGTTGTTTTTCGAGGTTGTTGATTAGTACTGTCTAGCGATTATAAGTTTCTGTTAGTGATAGAGTAGAAGAAAGTTGAATATATATTTCATGAAAAACGAGAAAATGTATATATATTTTTTTATTGTTGTTTATAGTCTACCGGCAATGAATTCCAATTAATGATAAACTTAAAGAAAGTTGAATTCTTTTTCATGAAAAATAAGAAAATATATAGTTTCAATTATGTTTTTGTTGTGCATTTGATCATGATAGATTTCACAGTTTCTATTATTGAGAGTTGAATTTATTTTCATGAAAAATAAAAACAAAGCTACGTTGTGAAATCAAAACTATTTTTGAACAAAGAAAATTTGCTATATTTACCATTTGTTTTAAAAACTGCTATATCATTGATTAATAATTCATCTAAAATGCTACTCAAGTGCAATTACCCTTAAACAAAGCTATTTTAGGAATAAACGAAAAGAACAATGGCAATATTTACAAAATGTTTTGAAAATTTTCTTAATATTTTATGCCATAAATGTCTAAACCCATGATTACAGAAACCCTATTTCCAAAATTAAAAAGAGCTTTTTAAACCAACCCATTACCATGTGAGAAATGAAAATATTCCTATGAGTTGGGAACCAAACTTACTTTTTATCTTTTTCATCCACTAATTCTATCTAACAAATGAATGCTGCTGTTGGTACTGCTATTGATATATGTCAAAACCTTTTTTTTTAGCCAAAATTTGAATGGACATTTAAATAGTTTTTTACATTTAATATTGCAAGTCCATTGTGTAAGTATAGCTCTTCAGTTAATACAAAGGTCATCCATCAGTCTTTTATGAGTTAATACATACAAAGCCCATCAGTTCTTCATTAAACTTTCTAGTGATCGTGTGAGGTTTGTGATTACTAATCCATCACCTTCTATTGTTCTCGAAAATAATATACATAATTCAATTGTCTAAATATATATATCCACCTTTTGCTTCCAATATTTTAGCACTTTAAAAGGTAATTAGGTACAACCTACAAATTGTCTTCTTTGCAAGACTTCCATAAATTTTGATAGATGGCCGTTTCGCAAGAGCTCAAGTTGCTGTCGACACTGTGAATCTCTTTTTTTTTTTTTATTGATGCAACAGTGAAGTCTCCATTTTTACTCAGTTTCCATAGAGGAATATCCCGACCACTATCCTAATTTGGAATAGGAAGGGAAGATTTTAAGCATTCCATTGTCTGACTTCCCAGCTACAGAGTGTTCTTCTGAGATGAAGTTTCCAATCATGTGTATCATGATTCCACATGTCTTTGATGGCACTATCCTTCCTGGTTGTGAGAGTAAAGAGTCTTGGCCTATGTAGATAAAGACTCTTTGCTTCAAACTACCCATATAAAAATTGAGATTCCCATCACACCATTACAATATGATAAATGAGTCATTAGAATGATTGTTGTTACGTATCAATATATATATAGCTTATCAATCTATCTCACTGTTCTTGTGAGAAAAAAAAAAAAACATTAATGTTAGAAGTGTAATCAAAATTTAACATTGAGTTAGAAGAAGTAGTCATGGACATATAAGCATGAATAGTATCTACATCTATAATGAGATTTTTTGGAGTGCAATCAAAAGGAAAGTCGTCCTACATAGATGTATGCCCAAAATAAACAATATTATATTATTGTAAAGATATATAAAAGATCTATTCTCGTTTACCAATTAAAATGGTTGAAGTTCAAGGTCTCTCAAGAACATCTATAAGTTAAAGTACTCTTTACCTTTTATTTTATGAATGCCTCCATATACAAAGTTACAATTTCCCTTCTAGAATATAATTTTTTTTCTTTGGATATTTTATTTTTAGTATAAGATTGAAAGAGTTGACCAGAGTACTATAATAATTATAGTATAAGATTAAAGTAAAGTGCAATAATGACAATTCAATCGAAGAATGGTAAACTCAAATTAAACTTATTTAATCTCAAACCAAAAAAGCTTAATTAATTGGTGTCAAATAGTTGAAAAAGAAAAAGAAAAAGGTAGTTTTATTACAATATATATATATAAAGTGTGTGATGACAAAACCTTGTGTGTTTGTGTGTTTTCTTTTAATTTTTTAATTTTTAACTTTGAAACTGCAAAGCGTTTACTTTAAAGATACTTGAATTTGGAAATAAATTTTCTCTAGTTCTTTATGGTTCGTAATGATTAACATACCAAAAGAAAATAAAACAAAAAAAAGGTTTATTAATTACCAAGAATCAATCTCAATTAATTCAAAGACCTTAGAAAACAAACACTTGAGTAACTTTATATCTTATGTTAACACTTGCATGAATAAGAATTAATGGTTCTTTTCTGTATCTTTCTAGGGTGGAGATTTGTCAAACGAGATGAGGCCATGTATACATATATACATACACATATACATATATTCACCTTCATATCACTAGGTTAAAGCTCTTGAAACAACCATATCTGATTTGAGAGGATTTTTACGTTGGGTTGAATTCATATGGAATTGTTGATGTGTAGACGAAGAGAAAAAGTTGCAATGGATTTTCATGGAAATATATATTTCCACTGACTTTTGTTTTTGTTTTTAAATTTTCTTAATTATTTTCAAATTCAAAACAGCTTTTTCTTATTATTTTCTTTAATTGGAAAACCAACTCATGATTATGTGAGAGCTGAAAAAAATTCCTCTGGACTGGGAACCAACGACTTATGTTTTTATAAAAAAGTTAGGAAATTAATTAAGGGATCTTTGAGAAACCCACTCTCTTTTTGCCAAAAGAAACTATGGAAAAGCCCTCTTTCGAGAGGATGGATGAAATTTTCTCATCCACTAATTCCATCTACAATTGCTATTATTGATCTTATAGGTCAACCTTTTTTTAAACCAAAATTTAATGGTATTTTCATATAGTACCCTTTTACGTTTTAATATTACAACCTAAGTTTGTGCCTCTTCGGTTTAACGGAAAGGCCACCATACTCTTCATTACTTAACTTTTCTAAACTACTGAACTTCTTTCAAGTTAATATATACTTAATTATATGCTACTGTTCATCAGCTTTGTGATTGGAATCCATCACCTTCTTCTATTATTTTAGCGTTTTAAAAGGTAAAGAGTACAACCTACAATGTTTACTCAAATAAAAATTGAGATTTCAACCCACCAATTACAATATGATGATCAAATGAGTCAATAGAATGATCTGTCATTATCAACATATATACATATATATATAGCTCATTAATCTATATCTCATCATTCTCTTGAGAAAAAAAAACATTGCGATCAAAATCTAATATTAGTTAAGGAAAGAAAAGTGAGAATGGAAATATAGGTGTGAATACTATCTCCATTGATATGAGTCTTTTTGAAATGCAACAAAAAACAAAACCCTATTACAAGGATGTATACGCTAAGTAGACAATATCATATTATCGTAGAGATATGTATATGAAAGATTTATATGATTGATCTTTACCGATTAAAATGTTTGAAGTGCACTCTCTCTTAAAAATATCTATAAGTTCAACTCATTTTATTATAGGGAGGATGGATATACAAAGTTACAATTTCCTTCTGGAACATTTTTGACTAAGTTAATAATTGTTTTTGGATATTTTATTTTAATAGTATTAGATTGAGACAGTTGAGCAAAGCACTATTAATAGATTGATGTGATTAGAAGTGGTATGATGTTAAAAGTTGGAACCAACTAGATATTTTGATTAGAAAATTAGAAGGTGACCAAAAAGTATTTTTTAAAACTTCATGTCAGTCCAAATCTTACCAACTAAATTTAATATTTATATAAAAAAAAGAGAGAAGAAAAGAAAAAGAAAGAAAGAAAGAGTTTAAAACCATCAAAACATTATTAATTATTTTCCATATAGAAACAAGTAGCTGGTCATAGATGCAATTGCAAACAAAGTTCCTTAATAATTTATCAATATTTCACTTGTTTATTAATTCTTATTTTGTATAGAATCTAGTTGGGATACAATCTGTTATTTTAGTTTAAAGATAAAGATGCAACAATCATGACCCTATATTGAAAAGTGAATTAAGGATTTGAGTGTATCTCAATAACATATGGTTTTATCTTGTAATTATGTTATACCATTTTCATCTTTCAATATCTTCAAAAATGTTAATAATGTTAATAGTAAATCGTAATACTTTACCTTTAGTTCTATTTTAGTATTTGTATTTTTAGTTATTAAGATTTACCTTTTATATTTTCCATAGATTTTAAATTTAATCCTAGATTATTACTTTTTATTCTAAAAAAATCTGTTTATATTAGTCCATGTGGTGTTTTCTTTTTAGTTTTCATTACAATTATTGTTATTATTCAATTAATCAAATTTTGATATAATTAACTTTGAACAATGAAAGATTTATGTATATAGAGTAGAACCATTGATTTTGACAACTTAAAAGTAACTCTAGAGACTTGAAGTCAAAGTTTATGAAAACTAAAAATGATATTTTAACCTAGGAACTTAAAACCTTCTTCGTGTGTTCTATGTAAAACTGCTGAAGAAGACAAGAATCATTTGTTCACCCTTTGTCCCTTTTCATATGAGTTATGACAAAAAGCTGGAGCACTGCTTAACAGATCTTTCTCCTCCAATAATACTACCATCTTTTGCAAAAACATATGCAACTCAAAGGCCAAATCAAAGAAGCAAATTATCCTCTTTAATTATGTTGCTGCCACTCTATGGAATATATGGAACGAAAGAAACAGGAGGATCTTCAATGAGGAAGAAAGTTCCCTTTGTACGGTGTGGGAAGACATTCAAGCTTTAATGAATTTTTGGGTTAGTAGCTCTCCTCTTTTCAGAAACTACTCGGCCAGTACCATCACTTTAAATCTTAATGCTTTCTAATATATTGTTTGGGTCTTTGGGGCTTCTCTCTAGCCCTTTTTGTACTTCTCTGCTTCTTGTACTTGACTCTTATATATAAATGAAGTGAGAATGATGAGAGTGCTATGGAGGTGTCCACCTAGTGGAGATGTCCTAGTGAACCCTACGGACCCATTGTATCTTTTTCAAAAAAAAAAAAAATTGATGTTTTAACCTGATTTATTTTTCATAGACATATAACTATAACCACGAGGAGTACTTGATATCATTTCCTCTCTAAGCTGTTTGAGGTCACTCTAGTCTCTCCCCTCAAAATTTTAACCGGGTTGCACAGAAAAGAAAAACCTTTTTGCACTAAATTTTGGTTTAGTTTTATTCAGTCTTTCACTTTTGAGTTAGAATATTTCAATATTTCAATTTTACCTTTGAGATTTGAGATTTAAACTTCTAAAACCTTGATTTTTCCTTCAACATCCACTCATCACTTTAGCCTTTGATGATAGAAAATCATAAATTTTAATTGATTATTGCTCCGTTAAATTCTTATTAATTAGGCAACAGACATTAAATGCTTAAACGACTTAAGTGAAGTAATTTTAGTATAAAACGGAGATTAAAAACTAAAATTTGAAACTTAATTAAGTCGAACAAAATTCAAACTTTCAAGTGTAAATTTTTTAACATTTTGAAATGTGATGATTAAATTGAAATCAACTTAAAATCATAAAGACTAAGAGAGTAGAATATAGGAATCAAACCAAAACGTAAAGACCAAAAAGTAATTTTAACTTCACATAGAACTTAAAATTAATTTTAGGTTGAGGCGCGTCTAAGGTGGTCTAGACGATATGGATATTAAAACAAAAACTTCACATGGAGACTAAATAGTTTTAATGTAGGAACATTTTCAATGAAAAATTCCATCTATGGACATGGGAATTAAAACACATCCAACCTTGTTTCCACCTTCTCAAACTATATACATATGCCCTCCGATCCTACTTTGGATGATGACAGTTCCATCATTTGGAAGATGAAAATCATGTACATTTGCAACAGTCAGGTATGTGGTTCTCCTACTAATTAGTTGACATATGCCCTCCAATCCTACTTTGGATGATGACAGTTCCATCATTTGGAAGATGAAAATCATTTACATTTGCAACAGTTACGTGTGTGGATCTCCTACTAATTAGTTGACTTGTTTCAAATTAGCACTACAAGAAAATGGCAGGGCTCTCTCTCCACCGTGTAAGGAGAGTTGGGTTTAAGCTTTCAACAAGATTAGTTGGAAAAATGAAACTAAAATCAAAAGACTTAGAGAGGGGAAAAGAAAAACAAAATAGAAAAGATTGCACTGTCGAAACCCTCCTTGATAGCATTGCGATGCTGCCAAAGTTGTCAAAGCTAAAAGAGCTAAGAAACATAGTCGAGATGCTACCATACATCTTTTTGTCAAGAACACATGTGCACACTATCTCCTTTGTTTTTCATTTGTAGCATCAATTATGACAATTTTCCTTTCTTGTGTAAATTTGATTATAAAATGGGGCTAATAGTTAAATCGGATATCGAATGAGATTTCTTTCATTAACTCTAACACAATCATATTGGGCTACAATGTAAATGTATAGAGCCCAATATCACAAACTTTACAATACATCAATCCAAATATATATAGAGATCTAAATTCTATTTTTGTTTTTATCTTTTCCAAATTCCTCAACACCATAACAATTTGCTTTTTTTTTTCTTCTAAAAAATAAAATACAATGCCAATGTTTAAAGGTACGACCTGAGTTTCATTATTACCGGTAGTTGTAACTATTGGGACTGAAAGTAGGGTCAATAAGCTTAATTTTAAAAAATATAAAGAAAAGATGAAATGGTTATCAAAATATTTTCTAAAAAAAATCATTAGAAACAAGTATTATATTCTAAGGGTGTTTGACGTGCATGTTTGAAATCAAATGTATGGAAATTAAATAACTGTGGACTTATTTGATAGAGTTCTGATGTCTGAGAATTATAGATGCCTGTGTTTGGGGTGCAAGGATTGAAAATCTGGATTTCTGATGCATGTGTTTGGGGTTTTGACTTTGATTTTTTTTTTTTTTTTTTTGTGAATGATACATTATAAATTTATCATATATCAAATTTTAATTGATTTTTTTAAAAAAATATTTTGTAGCTATAATTCAATCTTTCGATTTTATTGATTTTCATGACAATAATGAAAAAACGAAAAAATTTAACATTTAATAACAATAATTTTGATTACAGTTGCATTAACATGAATGGTCTAATTATAAATATTACAAACCATTCACAAAATATAACAAGTCATGTAATTGAATAAAGTTTACAATAGTTTCAGTTATGTAAAACATTAAAAATTGTCTCATAGGTTTCAAAATAACCATAACAAAATGGTCATGCAAAAGTAGAGTTACATTTAGTCATAGTTATGATACACATGCAATGTAATATTTAAACCACTTTTATAAAAGAAGTTTAAACAAAAATGAGTTTTTTTTTTACACATTTTTCATAAGTCAATCCAAATAAGTCCTAAATCTTTTAATTAAAGTGACCAACAAAAAAAATATAAAAAAGTATATTTGAATCCCAAATTTTGTACGCTATGTGTAACATACTCTTAAAATTTAAAATTATGTATAATCATGTGTTTTAAAATTTAATTATGTGTCAAATATATATTTAAATTTTTAAACTTTTGCAATTTATTTTCTTTAAGCTTTACTAGGTGAAAGGATTCATATTTTTCTCATACAAAAAATGATAAAAGATGAAAAGAAAAATTCGAATGTGTTCATATATTTTTATTCTTTGAACAAAAATGTACCATTTTCCATATTTTAATTGAGTAAACAATTTTTTTTTTTTTTTTTTTTTTTTTACATATTTAAAAGATAAGGAAATTCTATATTTATTTACTCAAAATAATAAGAAATTCCATTAGCTACTTTGAGAAAAAAATCTTAATACATAAAATTATAAACAAAATTTTACAAGCCTATTTATTTTTAACCAAATCAATTCAAATTATTTTCAATTTTTAATTTATTTGTCTTGTCATAAAAAAAATTATAATATCAATTTTAAAAACATTTTAAAATGGAGGTGAATAAGTGAATAATTTTACGCCATAGACTCAACATGAACTTAAATCAAATGCCAAACCCACCTAATAACAAAGTAAGGGCCAAACAACGCCTAAACAGTTTTTTATTTTTTGAATGAAATTTCTAGAAGTCTTTTCCTTTACTCGCTCAATTAACCCAATAGTGTTATACTCTCTAGTTTGACAACTATTTTCATATTTTAGAAGTTTTTTTTTGCGATTTATCTTATTATCAATCATGACTTAAAATTTTAGAATCTAAAAAGTTACATTATAACATTGTTCTTCATACTCTGCTCTGGTCAACATAGGTGCATGCATAGCACCACAAAAAGTTCTTTCATTACACAATTGAGGGAGAATTCTTTAACTACTCAACAAATTAGCAATACTACTTCACCAAAGCATACCTCAACAAGGGGAGATGCAACCCAAAAGATAGTCATTACTAACATAACCCAAAGACAAAAAACAAGGTCTTATGCTCTCAAAAGAAAGACAAAAATGGGAAAGAGGCGTCTGAAAAGGAAGAAAATGAAAGTGGACAATCCCAAACCAAAGAGAAGATTCGGACCCACTTCAAACCAAAGACAAGAAGCAAGGCTCTAGAAAAAAAAAAAAAAAAAAAAAAAAAGAATTTCTAGAATGAGGGAAAAATGGGAATGTCTTGGATTTAACAATTTAAACAATTCTGGTTTTTCTCTTTTTTCCAGAGCCTTGCTTCTTGTCTTTGATTTCTAGATTGATCTTTGGTTAGTCTTTGGTTTAGGATTGTCCACTCTCACTTTCTTTCTTTTCAGATGCCTTTCCCATTTTTGTCTTTTTCTAGAGCCTAGCATTTTGCTTGTTGTTCTTTGGGTTGAGTTCGTAATGACTATTTTTTGGTATAGGTCATTCAATCCAATGGCGGTCGATAGCAGGAGAAGGGAAATAGAAGGAAGCAAAGAAAGAAGAAAAAATGGACGTGGCATTTGACAGCGAGTCCTTTTGTGAATATGAAGGTAAGGACCAAAAAGAAGAAGAAGTATATCCTCGTTGCAGATGCATGAACGAAAAGGGAGTTTAGAGGATGGGTGGAGAAAGAAGAAGAACACCAAGGAAAAAAAATAAAGCTATATTAACATATGTTTTTAAATTTTAATAAAAATAGATATCATGTCAAATTTTTGTTAGTACTTAGTAAAAACAATGGCCAAAGTAAACTTTTCGGAGTTAAATGGTTAAGTTTGAAAATTTAGAGACCTCAAATAATACAACCTTAAACAAACTGTAGAGATCCATCCAAGTTTTTTTTGTTCTTAGAATTTTAAGTTGACTATACTTTTTAAAATGGAAATGATAATTAATATGTATAAATAAAATTTTATTCGAAATCATAGTATCCACATCTATACATTTTATTATTTACTACTATAATTTATGGAGTGGGTGTAACAAGAATGAACTATTAAAAAATTTTAGAATTAGCTATAATCTATTTTTTTAAGTTGTATATAATTTGTTATAAAAAAAAAACTTAATTTATATGGTGTAAATATAAGCCAATCAATCTTGTTCTTTATTGTACTTAAAAAAAAAGTGTCTAGTAGGTAAAATCATACAAGTTTTCTTCTAACAAAAAGTGGAACTTATTGACATAAATATAATAAATAAGCAATTTGTATATTAAATTCGATTTAAAAAGTAAAATCATACAAGTTTCCTCAAAAAAAAAAAAAAAAAAAAAAAAAAAAAAAAAAAAAAAAAAAAAAA